>JAOTRH010069959.1:0-17952 GCA_034768845.1 Heliamphora exappendiculata | reverse complement strand
TATCAAGATGATCAAAATTTACTTTCGATTGGCTTTTCTAATATATTTTATTAAAAAAATTTAACTTTTCAATTCCTCTCATTAGAGACGGTATTAAAAATAAAAAAAATATCTAAAAAAATGGAAAAAGTCGAAAACTTATAAAAATTAGTAAAAATTTCAAAAATTATCCCAGATAAGAGTCAGAATCACGTATCACCTTACATGGAATAATGATTTATTAATTTATTTTAAGTGATTAATATTTCCTTTCTACTTTTATATAAATACATTTTAGAATTTTCATTTAATATCTAAAATTAAAGAGACACAATTTTTAATGAATTCTAATATTTAAATTTGTTTATTATTTTCTTTTCCTTATTTATGTATTTAATGAATTTTTTCATTTTTTGCTAAAAGTTTTTACACTTTTAATTTTCATATTCAAGACAGAAAAAAAAAATTGATCATAAAATTAAAAAGACTAATATATGTCAAACAACTCAATAAGTCAAATTTCTTTCAATGTATTTTCGTCTATGATGTGCTTTTTATTTTTTATTAAAATTTTTATTTTTTCGAACGTTCATGAATTAAAAAAATATAAGAAAAAACAAAAAAATAAATTAAAACCCAACTTTTATTTCAAATAATGCATAAAATTAACAGTTTGATCATCAAGAAGGAAATTATATTATCTTCTTCTCATTTAAATGTATTATATTTACCTCTTATATCAATGATTTTTTTTTTGGTAATTAAAAAACCAATGATTTTTATTTAGGCCTGTTTGGAAGGTCTAAAACTTGGTTTTGAAGAGTTTTAGCTTTTTTTTTTTTTATTTACAACTATGACCACAAATATGTTGATTTTTAAAATACTTGGAATAATGACCTAAAATGAGATATATATAACATTCATTCATTCATTCTTATAACTTTCTCAAAATGTAAATTTATGTGTATTCTATTATGAGTATAATATATATTTTTTATAGAAACTTTTAGTTAAGAAATGATTAATTTAAAATAAGTGTTTGAGGTAAGTATTGCTGTACACTGTTATATTTGCAATTTTTTCTTTTCAATAGGGATATTTACAATAGAAATTTTATGTTCCTTATTAAATGTTTTTTAATGTTTGAAAAAAGAGAAATAAAAATGTTGAATTATTTGGAATAGTTTTTTATAGTATCTTTTTATTTTATATTTTATATTTTAATTAAAATTTCTAATATGTCTTTATTTTTTATTTTTAAATTGTAGTATTTAGCATATTGATACGATTTTTTTTAACGAGGAGAGTCAATTTTTTAAATTGAAGTTATTATAATTATTTTATTCAAAAAAATTTAACATGTCTAGGGGGTGTTTGCCAATGCTACTCTTAGTAGTTTTTACTTTTCTCCTACTAATTTTTGTTATAAGTTATAAGTTTTTTTAAACACTCATAATTTTTTCTACAACTTTATTTTTTTTCTATTTTAGCTATAAGTTACAATTTTTATTAAATACTTACAATTTCTACTACAAGTTACAATTTAGCAGCTGATAATTTTAGTAATACCAAACACCACCTAAAACGTTTATATTTTTTTTATAAAAAAATTAATAATTTTTTAAAAATACAAAACACTACAGCATAAAAAACTAACTTTTTTTTTAATTAAAAAGGTTAGCAAAAGACTTTTAACCACCCTGGAAAAAGTCATATTACTGGCCTCGTTTGGTAATATTTACAGTTTTTTGTTTATTTGTATAAAAAAAATAAAAATAAAAATATGTTTGGCACATAAATGTTTAGAGGGTGATAGTTGGAGGTTGCAGACGAATCCAGTGTTCGAAAGTAGTGGTCGGAGGTATTATTTAATAATGATAGTAAAAAGTAGCGATGGTGGTCGAAAGTTGTGGTTGGAGGCAATGATCGGAATGGGTAGTCGAAGGTATGGTGGTCGGATGGTAGTGACCGAGAGTGTTAGCCGATGATGATAACAAGAGGCAGCGATAATGGTTAGAGGTAGTAATCGAAGATGGTGATCAGATGTATTAATCGGGAATGATAGTAAAATGTAGCGATGGTGGTTAAAAGTCATATATAGTAATCAGAGATGGTGGCAATGGACGATGGTCGGAGGGGTGGTTAAAGTAGTGATCAGAGACAGTGATCGAACCTAGTAGCTGACTATAGTAATCGGAGGTAGTGAAAAAAAAAAATACAATCAAAACTTAATTACAAAATAAGTAAAAATACATTTTTTTCTGTTTATAAAAATTTTGTAAATTTTGAAAACTTTTATAATTTTTTAAAACAAAAATAATTATCAAATATGATTTTGTTTATAACTTACAAAAAATTTAAACATAAAAATAGAAAACAAAAAATATAACTTACCAAACGAGGCCTTAGTTTTTAGAAACTGATTCTTTCCACGCGTCAATGGAACTTTGCACGTTATACTACTGAGATAGCTTTTTTTATTTTGATATTTTTTTTTTGTTTTTAGTGAAAATATTTTTGTTAGTTCAAATAATAATTATGATACATTTTAGATTTTTTTATGTCGAAAAATTAGAAAAGTAAAAAAAATTACCAAAATTTTAAAAAAAATTTATATAAGAGGAAAAAGCCACTTTAAGGATTTTATAAAGTTTTTTTCTTTTAGTATTTTTTTTAAACTTTATTTAAAACTGCTATCTTTCTATTTTCGTTTTATTGCGATAAATAAAAAAAAGTAAAAAATTAGATAAAAACACGAAAAAATCCAGAAAAAACGTAAAAAGCCAACAAAAATACAATCCAAAACGGACCCTATCTTTGTTTTGATGGACTCAGATTGGGCTTGATGAGATTGGGCTGGACTAAAAAATAGGTGGGGTAGATATTTTTAATGATTGGAATGATATTACTTTTATTGCTTGCGCCTACAGAAGCATGAGATCACGTGGCCTAAGTTATTTTTTCGTTTGATTTATTGGATTGACTAGAATTTTTAAGAGATTCTTGTGTAGGTCGCTATAATCAAAGTTGGCGATTTAAGACGATTTCGTTAGTTCAAAGGTTTTGATCATTGAGTTCAAATCACTGAGTTTAGATCACTTTTCGAGAATCGTTCAAAAACACAATTTTACTTATTTTCATCATCGAATTCATCCGAATCAACCTAAGATTGGTGTGATCAAATTAGGGTGTCTACAATGAGCTAAAACCATTGTGGCAAAATGTCGAGCATGTTGTGTGCAGGTGGGTAGTGGCAACACTATAGGCGTAGTTGTGGGGTGGTATAGGCTGATCGGTTGGGGGATGGCTGAACGACAGAAAGAGTTACATTCTAATTTCCCTAAACCATTTCAAAAACCCAATTGAATACAAAAATCTGACAAGTCACAGATCAAGTCCAAATCCAGCTCAGCTTTGTATCACCATGTGTGTTGTAATCTGGTGCCAGCACTAACTCTAACCACCATCTTTACTTCCTATCCTAAAATCTTAAACAACCATGGAAGACCAACCTTGATTTTTTTGCAAGTTGTTCCTTTGCTTTCAATATATTGGTCCTAATAAACTGTGATAGTAATCGGGGTTATCGATTCAGCCGTTCGAGGGTCTTCGCAGAAGATTCAGCCGTTCGATTTAGCCATTCGAGAGTTGTCACCACCGTTCGAGAGTGCAAAACATGCATGTCTAATAAATTTGCACGATCCAGTTTCGCTCTATTTCTCAAATAAATGAAGAGAGTTTCATTTCTATTTTATGATATTTAAAATAATTCAATTTGACAATTTGACCCATTTATGCAATAGAGTTTATGAGAAGATTATGCATACAAAAAAAATAAGTTAACAAGACATCGATAATAACATGGTTATAATATATTTATTATAAAAAAATAAACGATAAGTATGATTTTAAAAATAGATTGTATATATATTTTTAGAATTAATGTAATGTAAAAGTAGATTGTATATATTCAAGTTGTCGATATTCACTCAATTTAATTTTTCACAAGAATGCTATTTATGATAATTTTTATAATATGAATGGGTTACTCTTAAATTTTCTTTTCCCTTTTTATATTCCTTTCACTTTCCATTTCCATTCATACCTAAGTACTTGGGGAAATGAATAAGTTTTGATCTAATGTATCTTTTCTTTTCACAGTAATACTATATAATCCAAAAAAATGATATATAAATTTATCTAAAATTTAAAATTAATAATTTAGATTTAGAGTGTGGCACACATTCATTTTGAATTAGGAATAGAATTTTGGATTACTTTATTAGTGCATAGCATTTTTGTTTTTTTTTTATCACAAAACTCTTCGGCCAAACACATTTTTGCCATATGAAATAACAATTTTAAGATTCTCTGGCTAGCGTGAGGAAGAAGCAAGAAAAATCCTTGGCAAGTAGTGCACTTGATGTTTGGGGAATTCCAGGTTTTGTCTCCATTTCCAATAGATGCCAAAGAGTCTCACTTTCCCTTTCTTAGTTCTAAGTACAATAAAATTGTTAGTATGCATGGTTCCAAACAACTCTGTCATTGTTTATAGAGGAAGGAAATTAAGAGAATCCATTAATATCTAGAGGGCTCCAATCAGTGCCCAATGAAACTGAATTAGTTATTGTTTGATAAGAGTACTTACTCGGTAGTTGAACATCATATGGCATTACTTACGTTGTGTTTTTATTCAGCCTTGTAATTAACATAAAATATCAAGTGTGGCAATGGTGACCCATCTTGTTGGGATAGGTAAGAGACAAATAGTGACTTATCATGAATTGATGGATTAAGATTATCTTGTGACAATTTCAAGAGTGAAAAAAAATCACAAAAAAATATAATATTAAACAATTTAGGACTTTGTTTATACCATTATTTATTTTTTCATCAATTGTTGGAAGGATAATTAAATTTGTTTTCTGTTGAACGAACGAAGAGTTAATAAAGGTTTTTTCAAATTAATAAATGTTTTGTCGATTAAAAAGCCTTACAAATAAGGGTGTAAAAATGGCCCGGAGCCCGTGGGCAGCCCGAGGACCGTCCAAGGTCCGTTACTATGCGGGTCCGACCCGGTCCAGGCCACCAAAAGTTCGAGTATGCACATATATTTTTCAGGCATAGGCCTAATCCCCTGAGTTCGTGGGTTGGCTCGCCCGTTTGGCCCAAGCCTCTTATTATATTTAATTATTTATGTATTATATATTTGTGTATTATAATAAACTTAATGTATTTATTGTAACATAACTTAACATAATTTATAAACTAATATTATAAATTATAATTTAACATAATAGTTTATTATAAATATTAGTTCATAACATAAATTATAAACTAATATTAATACATGATAAGTAAACTAATTTATAAACCTATAATAAATTAATAAACTTATAATAATATAGACTTATAAATTAATAAACTAATAAAGTACAAACTTATGATAAAATAATAAACTAATAAACTAATAATAAACTATAAACTTATAAACTAATAACTAATAAAGTATGAACTTATAATAAACTAATAACTAATAATAAACCATAAACTTATAAACTAATTAACTAACATTAGACTATAAATTAACTTATAAACTAAGTAACTAAAAAACTAATAAAATTATAAACTTATAATAAATTATAAATTTATAATAAAATAATCAACTACTAAATAAACTTATAATCAACTATAAAGTATAAATTTAATAATTTATAATCTTATACAACAAGTCAACAACTCAAAACAAAAAACAAAAAAAACACAACAAAAAAAATAAAACATAAAAAAAAAAGTCTAAAAAAAGCCCGGTCCAAAGCCCAAACCCGAGGCCTAGGCTTAAATACTGAGCTCGAGCTCTATACTCCTTGGGTCTGGGTCGACTCTTTCCCCAAAAAATACGATAGGAGCCTATTGAATTTTGGCTGAGCTTGCTCCGTTTCAAATCAAAATTACACCCCTACTTACAAGGCAACGGGAGCCTATTCCGTTTGTGTGGATTGCACTCATGAGCAAATGTTGACAGTTATTGGAAGGCCTACCGACACGCTGAGAGAATAATATTTGGCAGTCAACAAGCAGAAAATGAAAAAGAAAATCACCAACTAAAAACCACACAATTGCTGTGGCGGTTACACTTACAAGTAGTTACAATATTTAAATATATAAGGTGGTGGCACTTACTTTTTAAATCTTGAAGAAAAGAATTCAAGACCTATATAAGGTTTCGTTACAAAGTGGAAGGGGCATCAACAAACAGACCAAGTTGTCTTTTTCTGTACGTAGTGTTAAGATTAGATTAAAATTTAGGAACTTGCTCTTTTCTTTCATTGAACATGTTCATTAAAATCTGTTTGTTCTAGTTGGTTTCTTGTGAGTTTGTACTTGGATTCAAAAAGTTAAGGACTATGAATCTTTTTTTGAAATCGAATGAACTGAATCTTTTTTTGAAATCGAATGAACTTGGACTTATACATACACGAGGAGGGTAATCAAAAGAGAAAGAAGATTTTTCTAAGAAAGTCCTAGAACAAGGCATTCAACCTCAATACTATCGCTTGATATTGTTCTCTATCAATCTCGACAGAAGAGTTTTTATTTAGTTAATAAATTTTTAGCATGCTTAGTGGGACATCCTGTTAAGTTAGAATGAAAAATTGGCACAAATAAAAATGACACTAACGAAAATAAAGGTGGTTGATGATCAATACAATAATAATGTGAAGCAAACTATAAGTCAAAATAATGGCTCAACTCAAGAGGTCTGGTAGCCACAATAAGATTGGTTTTTTTGTGTGAACATTTTATCTGCTAAACCCTTTTCATATAAGCAATCACCACATACTACACCCTTTCTATTTGCCAATTTGGGTACACCTTTCACCAACTCCTTTGATGCAAGGAAGCGTATCGGTTAGAAGAACACTATGACCGAAATCCACGAACCTGCTTGAATTATAAATACTTTCTCTAATAACAAATATAACAAAGAAAAAATTCTTTGATATTCTTATTATTCAATAAACTAGTTTGTCCTAAGGAGTACATCACGAATTTATACAAAAACACATCCTACCTATACTAGGAAATAAGCAAAGAAAAGGCAACAATTGCCTATGAAGGTAAAAATAAAGACAAATTAGAAAATTATCAAAAACAAAAAGATTTGAGTTAGGCTTAAATTCCAAAACTAGAATTAAATATAAGAATACTAAAGAGAATTTAGACTTAAACGGATTTGGGAAGCTCTTAGAATTGGCAGGTCAAATTTTTCTTAAAAATGACAAATTTAACGTTTTCAAAACCTAAACTAGGGAATTTTGCCAAAATCCAGCACTAGTCGTGGCGTAGCAATAAGTATTGCAGGTTGGGTCAATTTTTATTGAACATGGGCCTTCCGAGGCTAATCTACCACTATCAGATCGAGCATCTACTATCACTGTTGGGATTTTCGGTGGTCATAGGCCTTAATGAACGAAAGGCCAAGTAGCTTTGCATCATCCTCCCCAACTTCAAAAGAATTCACCCTTGAATTTTCATCCTCATCAAAAGTGCTACTCCGCGATATGGAATCAAATGCTTCATGTTAGAAATGTCTGAGGTACGAATATGACTTGAAAGCTACAGGTTATAGGCATTTGGATTGATTTTCTGAAAGATCTCAACATGGCCAATTTTTCTTGCTGCCAACTTATTATACATCCTAGCGGGATATCAATCTTTGATAAGAACAACATACACAAAATCACCAACATCAAAGTCTACGAATCATCGTATTTCGTCTACTATTTGCTTGTATTTAACTGAGGAGTCTTACAAATGTTGTTGGGTGGACTTGTGAATCTGCTGTAGTTGTTCAAAGAAGTCCTCGACCTTACCATAAATCCTTTTCAAATATGGAATTGGGGTGAGGTCAAGTGGGGATCTTGGTACAAGACCATAAACAATATGGAAAGGCAAAAATCCAATACTACGGTTAACAGAGTGGTTGAAAGCAAACACCGTTTAGCTTAACATTTGATCCCATGTCTTCACATGATCACCGACAAGACTGCGAAGAAGATTTCCTAACGAATAATTCACCACCTCAATTTACGCATCAGTTTGTAGGTGGTATGCAGTACTAAAATCCAGTTTGGTGTTTGCTGCCCGAGGAAGTGCGTGTCTCTGTCTGACACAATAGAGAAAGGAAGCCCATGTAAACGATAAACCTTTTTGAAGTATAATTGTGCCACCTACACGGCATCTGTGATCTTCTTGTATGGGATAAAGTATGCCATCTTCGATAATCTATCCACCACTACATAAATAGAATCACTCCCTCCTTGAGTATGTGGGAGCCCCAGCACAAAATTCATGCTGACATCCGTCCCTATCTGAGATGGAATGGGCAGGGGGTATACAACCTAGCATTCATAGCAGTTCCCTTAGACACTTGAGAGATGTGAGACCCTGGCCTGTTTTTCTTTTTCGGTATTTTTCGATGCGTTGTTTATCATTTTTGTTATTGCATGTTTATATGCGTTTTGTGCATGTTCGGACATAGATGTGTATGTGGTGTTGGATACCGCCGTTGAGCATTGTGGTGCGAATTTAAAAAGAAGAAGAAGATATTTTTTTGGCCTATAAATATCTAGTCTTAGATATTTTGGTGGAGATATATTTCAAAACTTGGAGGTTAATTTTTTTTTCTCAACCAAAACCTCTACCTTCTCTCTAGATTTTCTTGGGGTCCGAACTTTATTTTTGGCGATCGAGTAGCGGATCCTTACTATCTACACAGAGGGCTACGCATTTATCTGGAAAAAATTTTGTTCCGACGAAGTTTATTTTTTCACGTGGTTCGAGGTGTCGAGTTTTGAGTCATCGAGGTAGAATCCTAGACTCTCGTGTCTTATAAGGGTGATATGTGTAATTATATGTATTTTTACCGTTTAAAAATGCATGAAAAATCAATTTATGTTTCGAAAAGTGGGGTGTTGGTTCAAAATCATTTTTGGTTGATTTTGATTGGATGAGATGGGTTTTGAGGGTTTTTTTTTCAGTGTTTCTTTGTTGATTTGGGCTTGTGTATGTCCGTGGGTTGCAAAAGGGGTATTTGGCTGGTTTAATTTGGGGCTGAAAGCTTTTTTCATCGCTAGGGAATTTTCTTTATGTCGCCATTCAGCCGTTTGGTTTGAAAATTTGACACTGCTGCTTTTTATTTTGATATTTTTTTTATTTGTGTCGACACTTTTTCTATTTGTGTCCACACTTGTTCTATTAGTGTCAACCCTTTTCCTTTCTACTTGTGTTGACTACACTGCTGCTGTTTTGTGTCGACACTTTTTCTACTTGTGTCAACACTTTTGTTGTTTGTGCCGATTGTGTCGACACTTTTGTTGTTTGTGTTGATCCATTTTCTTTTGGTCGTGTTGGGGCCTTGGGGGTTTCTTTGGTTGTCATTCCTCAGGAATAACGTTGTTTTATGTGCGAAGTGTTAGTGCATCGTTAGATTCGAGGTGTGGGTGCATGGTTATATGCGAGGTGTTGGTGCATGGTTGTGTGTGTGGTGTTTGTATATCGTTGAGTGCGAGACGTGTTTAGGTCCGAAGTTTTTTTTTCTAAAATGGGGGTTTTGAAAAAAGATGGTGTTTTGTGAAAACGTTTATGAAACCTGTGTTGTGGGAGGTTTGGTGTTGGCCTTCAGATTAGGTTTTATTTTGTAGATTGTTGGTCGTCCGAGTGAGTGAATATCGGGTTGTGTGGCATGTGAGGTCGTGTCGAGTGTGTGGCATGTGATGTCATGGCGGGTTATGTGGCATCGCTATGTGAAGTTTATATGTGGTTTCGTGCATTAAAAACTCTAATGTTATTTATGCATGTTGAAGGACGAGTATGTGATCTTACGGTATTTAAAACTCTAGTTTTATTTATGCATGTGTTGCGTGGATCGCATGTGTAACATATGACGTGATTTTTCTAAGACGTGGTGTTTGTACGTGATGTTATGCTTTAAGACTCTGGTTTTATTCATGCATAGTGTGGATGAAAAAGGGGTCTGACAAATGTTATTAGCTCTGGTTAACGCTGCACGTGTGTGTGTGGGGTATCTGAAGGATGGAAAGTGGTCCTAACGATGAATGTGTGTGTGGGGTATCTGAAGGATGGAAAAGTGGTCCTAATGATGCATGTGTGTGTGGTTATCTGAAGGATGGAAAAGAGGTCCTGACAACGCATATGAGTGTGTGTGGGAACCTGAAGTCGCACGTGTTGCGTGAGTTGCGTGGATTGCATATGTGGTATGTGAAGCGTTAGATGGATCATCATGTATTTGATAGAACTGTTGTTGAGACTTGTGAGAGTCGATATATATATGTATACCCGTGTTACATACATATACCTATTTCCTTTGAGGGTCGTGCGAGTCGATGTATATATATATATGTTGCATGTGGGCTTGTGAGAGTCGAGGCTCGTAGGAGTTGATCTTTACAATCTTTCTTTTGTTTCTTTGAACCTTATATGTTTTCATGTTAGCGGTGTTAGAACCGTGTGTTGTAAGCCTGAGCGCGATATATATTTAATGTTTGTATGCTTTTATCTTGAGAGTAGAACATTGGGTTGGGTGTTACCTTTCAATTTTGTATGGTTGTTTGTGGGTGTTTCACATGGCCTGGAGTTTGGGGCGCGACAGAATGGTATCAGAACTCTGGATTCGAATACCTAAGAGCTGTAGGAAGATGGTGCATCATCGTGTAAGATTGATTGTGTGCTTGATTGCATGTGTTTAAATGTTTTGATAACATGAACGTGTTAGCATGTTGAGTATGTGAATGTCGTGTATATGTGAGTATGGGGGTTGAACCTTAGGGTTGATCAGTCTTGCTTTCGGTTATTTGGGTTAACAACCTTGGAAGCTGAGTTAGAAATGCGTTTGGCCAACGTGTTTTCTGGTAAGGAATCTAAGTAGGTTATCCAAATAGACGCGCCACTCTTGTCGGTGCTCCTTGGTATGTGTAATGAGTTAGCATGATCTTAAATGGCTATGTGTTAGCAAGATTATGTGTTTTATGTTAAGTGATAACATGATGCATGAAAGCTTATGCGGTTATGTTCCTTTCGTATAGACGTGATGTCTGCGCGGAGAGGACGAAGCTGTGGCCATGGTTTTGGAGTTGGTGATGGACTCTGTGGGTTATGTGTTGGGTGTAGAGACATCAGTTGGTGAGGATGTAAGGTTGGGGTGAGTTATGGAACCTGTGCCTTTGAGGTCGTTAGCCGGTGTTTAGAATGCATGACCTCGTTTGACCGTATCCTAGGAATGGTTGGGCTGACCACCTCTTGTGTTTGTGCCGATTTCGATCGACGGGGTCGTTTTCTTCTAACCTGGTGGCAAATTTTGGGGACAAAATTCCTTTAAGGGGGTAGAGTTGTGAGATTCTGACCCGTTTTCTTTTTTGGCATTTTTCGACGCGTTGTTTATCATTTTTGTTATTGCATGTTTATATGCGTTTTGTGCATGATCGGGCTTAGATGTGCATGTGGTCTTGGATACTGAGGCCATTGAGCGTTGTGGTGCAAATTTCGAAAAAAAAAAAGATATTTTATTGGCCTATAAATATCGAGCCTTAAATATTTTGGTGGAGATATTTTTCAAAACTTGGAGGCTAAGTTTCTTTTTCTTAAACCAAAACCTCTGCCTTCTCTCTATATTCTCTTGGGACCCGAACTTTATTTTTGATGATCAAGTAGCGGATCCTTGCTATTTACACCGAGGGCTACGCGTACATCTAGACGAAATTTTGTTCTGACGAAGTTTATTTTTTTTACGTGGTTCGAGACATCGAGTTTTGACTCATCGAGGTAGGATCCTAGACTTTCATGTCTTATAAGGATACTACGTGTAATTATATGTGTTTTTACCGTTTAAAAATGCATAAAAAATCGATTTATGTTTTGAAAAGTTGTGTGTTGGTTCAAAATCATTTTTGGTTGATTTCGGTGGGATGAGATGGGTTTTAAGGCTTTCTTTTCGGTGTTTATTTGTTGATTTGGGCTTGTGTATGTCTGTGGGTTGCAAAAGGGGTGTTTGGCTGGTTTAATTTGGGGATGAGAAGCTTTTTCTGTCGCTAGGGTTTGCTTTTCGTCGTCGTTCAGCCGTCTAGTTTGAAAATTTGACACTGCTACTGTTTGTGTCGACACTTTTTCTGTCTGCTTGTGTTGACTACACTGCTGCTGTTTTGTGTTAACACTTTTGCTGTTTGTATCGATACTTTTTCTGTTTATGTCGATACTTTTGCTGTTTGTGTTGGCCCCTTTTCTTTTGGTCGTGTTGGGGCTTTGGGGGTTTCTTTTGTTGTCATTCCTCCAGAATAATGTTGTTTTATGTGCGAAGTGTTGGTGCATGGTTAGATGCGAGGTGTGGGTGTATAGTTAGATGCGAGGTGTTGGTGCATGGTTGTGTGCGTGGTGTTTGTACATCGTTGGGTGCGAGACGTGTTTAGGTCCGAAGTTCTTTTTCTAAAAAGGGGGTTTTGGAAAAAGTTGGTATTTTGTGAAAACGTTTATGAAACCCGTGTTGTGGGAGGTTTAGAGTTGGCCTTCGGGTTAGGTTTTGTTATGTAGATTGTTGGTCGTTCGAGTAAGTGGATGTCGGGTGTGTGGCATGTGATGTCGTGGCGGGTTATGTGGCGTCGTTATGTGAAGTTTATACGTGGTTTCGTGCATTTAAAACTCTAGTGTTATTCATGCATGTTGAAGGACAGGTATGTGATCTTGCAGTATTTAAAACTCTAGTTTTATTTATGCATGTGTTGCATGGGTCGCGTGTATAGCATGTGACGTGATTTTTGTAAGACGTGGTGTTTATACTTGATGTCATGCTTTAAAACTCTGGTTTTATTCATGCATCGTGTTGATGGAAAAGGGGTCCGATAAACATTAGCTCTGGTTAACGTTGCACGTGTGTGTGTGTGTGTGTGTGTGTGTGTGTGTGTGTGTGTGTGTGTGTGTGTAGGGTATCTAAAGGATGGAAAAGTGGTCCTGACGATGCATGTGTGTGTGGGGTATCTGAAGCATGGAAAAGTGGTCCTGACGATACATGTGTGTGTGGGTCATTTAAAGGATGGAAAAGAGGTCCTGACGACGCATATGTGCGTGTGTCAGAACCTGAAGTCGCATGTGTTGCATGTGTTGTGTGAGTTGCATGGATCGCATATGTGGTATGTGAAGCATTAGATGAATCATCATGTATTTGATAAAACTGTTGCTGGGACTTGTGAGAGTCAATATATATATGTATACATGTGCTGCATACATATACCTATTTTCTTTAAGGCTCGTGTGAGTTGATGTATATATATATATATATATATATGTGTGTGTGTGTGTGTGTGTGTGTGTGTGTGTGTGTGTGTGTGTTGCATGTGGACTCGTGAGAGTCGAGGCTCGTAGGAGTCGATCTTTGCACGTGAAGCATTATAGCATAATTGTATGTATACAAAATCGTTTTCAAACTGGTTTTTTTTTAGCTCTTGTGAGTCGTGATTTAAAACTGTTTTCAAACTTGTTTTGAGGCTCAGGCTTATCGTATCATACATATTACTCTGTTAGCATGTTTAGCTTCTATCTCATGCTTGTCTAGTTTTTGTTAAGCTTTGGCTCACGGTGCGGGATTTGAAATGTTTTTCAGGTACCGATCACGCAGGTTGATTCGGAGATGCCGGAGGGGCGGAAGATTTGTAGTCTTCCTTTTGTTTATTTGAACCTTGTATGTTTTCATGTTAGCGGTGTTGGAACTTTGTGTTGTAAGCTTGAGGGCAATATATATTTAATGCTTGCATGATTTTATCTTGAGAGTAGAACATCGGGTTGGGTGTTGCCTTTCAGTTCTGTATAGTTGTTTGTGGGTGTTTCATGTGGCCCAGAGTTTGGAGCGTGACAAGAGATATGCCATCCCTTCACAAACTTGTATATTTCTTGCCGCATGGAAGGCCAAAAATAAGAAATTATCACTAGCTCATAAGTCTTATCTTTGCCCACGTGGCCTTCTTTGTGCATTTTTTTGATGATCTTCAAACGTAACCTGGATTCAGGAATACATAACTAATTTCCTTTGAACAAAAACCCATCATGGATGTGGAAGGATATACACTCCCCTGCCACTATTTTATCAAGTACACTAGAAATTAACGTATCAGATACTAATAATTCACGAAACGTATCAAAACCAAGTACCTTATTGCGCATCATGGTTAAGAAGAAGGATTTCCAACTGAGTGCATTTGCCACACGATTCAACACTCCAGATTTGTGCTTGATGACAAAAGAGAACTGTTAGATATAGGCTGCCCATTTAGCATGTCGATCAGAAAGCTTATCTTGATTGTTCAAATGTTTCAACACCTCATGATCCGAGTATAGAACAAACTCACTGTAGATAAGATAATGATACCAATGCTTCAAAAACTGAACGACAGCATAGAATTCTATGTCATATATACTATACCACAACTTGGCACCATTTAGTTTCTCGTTGAAGAATGTCATAGGCTTGGAATTTTGGCTAAGAACAACCCCAATGCCCACGTTAGATGCATCGCAATGTAACTCAAACGAATGTAAAAAATCTGGCAATATTTAGACGGGTGAAGACATTAACTTTTGCTTGATCAACCCAAAGGCCACCATTTTACCAAAGGTTCATACCTCATTTCAGTAGCATGATGGCACCTATTACAGAAATATCGAATAAGGTGTTAGGCTGGGGCCAATGTTTGATTGCCTTGACCTTAGATACATCCATTAAAATCCCATTCTTGGACACTACATAGCCAAGGAACAACACCTTGTCCGTTAAAAAGGAACACTTCTTTTGTCACACCCTCAACTCTCAGACATGTGAACTAACTGCGAAGATACGATGAAGAAGACCAATATAAAGAAATCTTTAATGAACCCGAGCTTTAGGCTAAAAAATCTCACAAAATTTCCTAAAGAAACCTTTGGAGCAAGGGGAGCTAAACCATATAGGAACTAACTCCCGAAACATCGATTGAAAGGAAAATTCTATAAAATAAAGGGGGAAACACCTGCTTGAATATAAGGCCCAAAAGGAAAAGTGAAAGGTTGCCCACAACAGACAGACCGCTCGATAGATCTAAAGATACCGATCGATCGGTCTTTTGCATCTTGTAGCAATTTCACTCTGCAATAGAGAAACCAAGAATGGTGTTTGACTACTCGATAGACCGATAAATTGGTTCAAATAGCAGTCTAACCTTGAACCACTTTTTCAAAACTTGCTTAAAAAACATAACCTCCAAACTGTTAGGGTTGGTATACTGAAAATCATATTTTTAGTATTTAATTTTATTTTAATAAAATTAGTTTTTTATTTTATAAAAGTCTTTATGAGCAATGTATGTATATCATTTCTTTGTTATGCATGGATGCCTGATATTCTGTATAGTATTTAATCTGATGTGTAGAGTACGGCTTGCACACAGAAGACCAGATTTTAGGTTCTTGCAGAATATAAGTTTTACGTTCACAGTCTAGATGTAAATAGACATACCATCGGTACGACTGTGACATAGAATTTTAGTAGGTCTGTCTTGGTTACGAGAAACAGATAATAGTATCGTCTATTGTTCCGACTCTCTATGCCAGTACACATTGTGTGTATTGAACGGGACATTTAGGGTAATTAATTTAGTACTGACTACTGATTATATAAATTAATTCACACCCCAAGATTATTATGAATAGTGTTTATCCTCTTAATCCCGAAATAATTATCGATTTGTATATATTTAATATTCGTTATTTTG
Organism: Heliamphora exappendiculata; assembly: GCA_034768845.1. Taxonomy (NCBI): domain Eukaryota; kingdom Viridiplantae; phylum Streptophyta; class Magnoliopsida; order Ericales; family Sarraceniaceae; genus Heliamphora; species Heliamphora exappendiculata. The sequence continues at coordinate 2,161 of JAOTRH010069959.1, read as the reverse complement.
ATTCATTAGAGGGTGCGATCTTATATGGGTCTATATTTCCGGTAAGTTAGATAGCAGTATTATTTATATGACAGATATTAATTATTGACGAAATTCACGTCCCGAAAGATCCTGACGATATCCCCTTATGGATGCTTATAAGTTTTGACCAGGCCAAACCCTGCAGGTGGATTTAATTATCCAGCGGTCAAATAAGTTAAGCGGAAGGGCATAAGGAATATCAAGATGCCGATTAAATTAAATTGTCAGTAATTAAATTTAATTGGCGGGTATCGAGAATCTTAACGTAGGGAGAAATGGTAAGCATTTAATAACAGGAGCTCAATACAATAAGGTCATGAGATTATGGGTCACAGTGTAATTATAGTTATTTAGTGGTATGAACTGTAATTCAGTATTTTATAAAAATTACAGAAATCGTTGCTGGTTTTCATAATTGCAGATACCGCTATGCGTTTTTCATTAATTACAGAAATCGCTAGTAGGTGTTTGTGTTCCACTAGAAGTCTAACTCATAATTACTCCCCAAGTTCTTGTTGTAGCCTATATATATGCTAGTAGGATGAACCAGTTTCAGATGATTTTATATCATATATTGAGATATTATTTTTGTCTTTCAAGATTTAAATATATCGGGATTCTGCCAGTACGAGTTCTCGGAGGATCGTAGCCAATACTACGTTCGAGGATCGCGTAAGGGAATATAGTAGAAGATCTGACTGGAGTTTCAACTCAGAATCAAATCGTAGTTGAAGATTAGATCTACAAGATGTATTCTTCTAAATTAACTTTGGTTGTACGGGTTTATTTTTGATCGTTCGATGTCAATTTTTTTTATCTGGAGCCTGTTTTGGCGTTTGCTCATCCAGTTAATTTTTTACCGATTAATCGTTTTTAAAAACAATGATCTTGACAGTATTGTCTCCAACAAATTGGTATCAGAGCCATTTTATTTTTTGTTTACGGTTATCGGGGCCGGGTAGATTTAGAATTGTTGCTAACTTTGTTTTGCAGGCGTTATAATCTCGATTTTATGATCATAATTTATTTTTATGTTTAATTGAATGCGTAGATGATGATTTAATTATTATTTTTTTTAATCACGGGGGTTGACCGTGATAGATTAAGTTTTTTAGATCGAATGTGAGCCTATATGACACATGTTTCGATGTAATTTTTTTTTTATGTTTTTTATTTTTTTTTCTAATTTATTAGAAAAAAAAGAACAAATATAGCAGCAGCTGGTGGTGGAAGGTGGCGGCGGCTACCGGCAGTAGTTCCAGTGGTTTTAACCGCGAAAAAGTTTTTTTTATTGCTTTGTAATATTTTTTTTATTCCAGAATTTTTTTTCTGGATTAAATTAAAAAAATTTAATAAGAAACAAGAACACGACAGAACCGCAGCAGCGCCTAATGGCCAAAGAAGGTTTGGAAGATGATGTTGTTAATCCCCCGCCCTGGTTTCGTGTGGGCTAGTTTTTGGGTTTTACAAAAGGCTCTTTTCCAACCAAAGTGGTTCTGCGTGATGGGTAGCTATTGTGAGTGGAAGCAAGCAATTCCATTAACTAAGCACTGTTGAAGCATGTTCCAAAACAGTAGTGCGGTTTCCAGCCAGTTCCCAAAGCATGTAGTGGTTTCCTAGGCGCGGCAAGCCCAATCCCTGAAGCTTCAATGCAACACAAACGGAGCAAACAGCGGTTTAAAGAGGGAAAAAGAAAGCCAAACGAGGCGCAAACCGTGGAGCATTATTCTCAAATAGTGGCGCTGTTTCGGATTAACAACAGAAGTGGTTTTCAACCCAAACAGTGGAGCATTCCTTGCGGTTTCATCCATCTAACAGGAATCCTAATACAAACATAATAAGAAAAAGTTGAAATTATGCCGTAACTGAGAGACTGAAAGTTTATCTTAAATAGGATACTGAAACTCTTTAGAGTTTCAACTGAATCATAAAATCGGAATTTATATTTATTTTTCATTTAATTTATTTATTTTATATATTTTAATTGCGTGGATGATAAATATTGATTTTAATTATCTTGTTAATTTAAATAATTCAGAAATTCAATTATAATTAAAATATGCTGTAATAAAAAATAAAATTAAGTTTTTTTAATTAATTAATTTTAATTAAATAGAAAATTTTTAGATATTTTATTTTT
>JAOTRH010069948.1:0-17952 GCA_034768845.1 Heliamphora exappendiculata | reverse complement strand
CAGAATATACGGACTATGCATTCATTCATCACAAATATAAATATGAAATCACGAATGCAAAAACATCTCAAATATTTTTCATTAATATGCCAGGGATTAAGAATAAAAAACTTAAAAAGCATGGCTTTTCAGTATACATTCATAATAGCAGGGGACATGATAAACTAGAACATTTACACAAATGGGCTCATTTCAACTTGATATGATGCCCCAAAACCGAGACCAATAGAGGCATAGTTTCGGTAAGATCTTGAGAAAAGTGTTGAACCATTTTCGCTTAGGATGCTTTATTCACCCGCTTGCCTTAGGTTTTGGCTTTAGTGTTAAATATAAGAGTTGTAAAAAATATTTTTATCTAAATGGTGTTTAAAAATCATAACTTGATCCTAAGTTTAGATACTCCAAAACCTTGTTGACTTTTTTAATTTAATACTTGATTTTGGCCTTAAAAGTTGCTAAGTGTGATTTGACTACCCATTGCTATGAAACTCGAGTTTTATATAATGATTGATTTGAATTAGTTGATTAATACTTTTAAGTGAATGCATGATGATTTAGAACTCATGCTATCAAGTTTAAATTGTATCTTGAGAATTGTAGTTTGTACTTCACGTACTTCACATACTTGTACCTTATGCTTAGTGAGCTGTACTATGAACTTTTTCATGCTAGTTGATGCCATGCTATAGATAGTTGTACTTGAGATTCATATTATACATCATAGACATTGTCACTTGCATTCTGACATATTGGAGTCCATCTGTGTACATCATTGTTGGGATGGGCGGTATTAAATTGTTCTTATTGGTTCTAAATCTAGGCATTATTGGTTGTCATTTTTGTAAATATTTTGAGATATATTTCCCTTGTACACCCAGGGTTCGTCCCCGATGTTACAAAATTGCTTTATACACCCTGAGTTAGTCCCCGGTGTTTGAAATGGTTTATCATGAATATTGTTGGGCACCATGGGTTCGTCACCAGCATTCTAATTTTGATGGCTTAGACTTTGGGTTGACACCGATGGAGGCATCACGAATCTTAAGGTGGGATAAACCGCTTATTATATTATTGATTGACTGATTATTGAATTTGTTGGTCTAGAGGATAGATGATTATTGAATTTGGTTGGCCTTGAGTATGGCGCGAACCCCACGCCGTTGCTATTGAGTAAAATAGTTGTGGCATGAAGCTTGACGAAGAATTTACTATACACAACGAGGCGCGATGATGGCTTTGGTAATCAAACACCCATAAAAGTCTACTATGGTGATTCCCAATGTGGAATTCCTATTATAATCTGGGTGTTCATCGGGTTGGGTATCTGCATTGCATACACGGCATCTCTTATATGCATGTTTATTGACTTATTTGCTACCCTGTCATAAATTTGTTTATCTCATTGACTATAAATTGTATTGGGTGTTATATGATATGTGTTGTAGAATATTTTGTGCCGTGAGATTAGTTAGAAGGCTAGATTGTTTTGTTTTTGGGCTTTGACTCACGACATTTGTGTGACCGGTGATGAGGAGTTCTTGGAGGAAGTCGTCCAAGAGGGAGAAGAAGAATTTAAAGAGTAGGGTGAGTTTCAGGAGCCTGTGGACCCCGCTGATGCGTTCTGAGGATTCGATACCTTAGTTTTTGTTCTTTTGTTTCAAGTTTTCCTGCAACTCTTGTAATAACTTTAAGATTCTTGGTGAAACTGTAATCATTATGTACTTTTAAATAGTTTAGAACTCCTTTATGATGTAATAATTAACGTATGTAAATATGAATGAATGACTAAAATATCATTTTATTTATATTTATGTATGTTTCCACGTGCCCAGAGGATGGAGTGTCATAATTTAATTGATTTAAAATATGTGAATAATGATTTAATGCAATTATATGATGAAAAGTGACCAGCCATGAGATTAGGACCACGCTTTGAATGTTGTACTCTATGTTTAAAATTGTTGTACCTTGTGTTTTGAGTACTTGTACCTTATGCTTTAAAGGTTTGTACATCATGCTATGTTAGGTTGTACATCTTGCTATGCTTAGTTGCATACCATGCTTTTGTTAGTTATACTTTGGGATATATGTGGTAGTACCATGAGCATTGTCATGTTGCATCTGAAGCATGTTAGATTTCATCTTATACGAGTTAAGTATCATTGTATTATCATGGGTTTTGGGTGTCTTTGGAGTTATCACCCTTTTCGGTTATAAGTCTAAGGTGTTTTTGGTGTGCCAATTTTGAGAAATGTTTTGGGATGTACTCCCTGTGAACACCTTGGGTGCGTCCTCGGTGTATGGATATTTGTTATAATGGAAAATTGTTGGGCACCATAGGTTCATCGCTAGCATTTTGATTTTTGTAACTTGGACTTTGGGTTGACACCTGCGAAGGCATCACGAGTCTTAAAGTGGGACTAACTGATTATATTATTGATCATTGGATATGTTTGACCCAGAGGGTGGCCCGGACCCCACGCCATTGCCATTGAATAAAACAGTAAAGGCATGAAGTTTGACGCTGTGGTTATTATTCGCAACGAGGCGCGATGATAGCTTTGGTGATCAATGGCCCCAAAAGTCTACCCTTATATTTCTCAATGTGGAATTTATGTTTCTATTCTCGGAGTATCGTTGGGTTGGGCACTTGTATTGCATTTGTCATTACATTCATTGCATAATTACTCACTTTCATATTTACATGCTTATCATGTTATATCTTTCAAATTTGCCTACCTCCTTGATATATAAATGCTTTAAGTGTTGTATGAAATGCGTTTTGGTAATTTTGTGCTGTGAGTTTGGTTAGAGAGTTTATAGAGTTTTCTTCTGGGCTTTGGCTCATGGCTTTGTGCCACGGGTGAAGAGGAATGAGATTTTTACAAAGAATACGTTGACCATTGTGAGTTCACGGAGTAAGTAGACCCGGGCGAAGCATAGATGAAGAGCTCAGTGCCTTTAGTTTCTTTCTTTACAATTTTTTGAGCATTCTTTGTAATTTTTGTAATCTCCCTTGTGAAACTATAATGCTTATGTAATTTTGGCTAGCATTTTGAAATTCAATGATGTAATATTATAATGCATATCTATGAATGAATCATTAAAGTAGCTTTTATTTTATATTTATGTATGTCTCGACGTGTCTGGAAGCCGGGACGTCACAGCTTGGTATCAGAGCCTAGGTTTAGTGAACGTTCAGGCATTGGGTTATGGAAAAATCATACGTTCTGTTACGTAGAAGCTCTGTAGGATGCGTTGTATTAATTATTGTTATCATCTATAACTTGAAAGAACTAAAATTTGCTACGTCTAAGTCTTATAGCGAGTCATGTTAGGATACTACTGGGTTCAAAAGCAGTTGGGAATCTACGTGCAAGGAATGAGTAAAGACATCAACATCGAAGACAGAAGATCCATGCAGTGAGTTATCTTATTTTAAGGGGGGTAGACGAGAGTACGCATTAGAAAAAGTTTCAGATATTACATCAAGAGCCACTGTTAGAACCCCTCACCTTCATCTTTATAAGTTCTTTTCTCGTTTACCCCAAGCCTTTGTGTCAACTTTTGTACCCGATTGAAGTTCTTTGCGTACCCTTCCTTTTAATATCACAAGTCCTCAGCAATACCGTCAATTGTCGTTCGTCGGCAACCCCTTCTACACCCAAGTCTTGTTAGTAACCCTATTAGGGATTCAATCCTAGAAAATACCTTTATCCTTGAGTTTTCATTGTTGAGCCACACCTAGATGATGGCCAGCACTCGCATTTGATTCTCATTCGATTCAAGTCATCATCATTGAACTGGCTTTTGATTCGTGGAACTCAAAATCAGTTCTTTAACCCAGAACATTCGACATTAATAAGACCTTCTGCCACCGTTCATCTTCTTACAATCTTGATACCGCACTTAGTTAAAGTAATTTTGTGAATTCTTTAAATCCCAATATGGGGAGTAGACTTGGATGCTTGAATTGAAGTGCGTTAAGCCGACATAACTTCAAGGTAAATATCTAGTTTAGCTACCCACGGCTTAACATCTCTTCATCAAGATCTAATTGTAGCAGAGTGGTCTTGAGAGCATTCCTTTAAGTATTGTTCGTTTGTCATTGATCCCTTATGTCACGTGCGTTTGATCCCCAAATGACCTCTCAATTTGAGTCAACGGTGATTGCCTTAATCGTGACCTCTTACCCTCATCCAATCTATCATTTGAACCATAAGGGAATCTTTCCTTAAAATCTTGGTAAAGGACTTGTTCGCTTTCCCTTAGCTATTTAAACCCCCAGCTATATTTCAGTACATCATTCAGAAACCTTGGCTAATCATTTACCCACGCGCCGCCCTATGTCGCTTTTCTTGAGACCTATGAATTTGAATTGACCATCCTTATTGAACCCCATGTATATTTTATGAGTCTCGATCTGTCCTTGGTTGAGCTTTAAAACCTTACCTAGTAGACCGGCGTGTAATGATAGTCATCGAGATATTACATCATTAGGGTTTAATGCTTTCACGGGAAACTCGGATGATGCACGTTTTCACGAGGACCTTCTAGCACATCTTCAAATCGCAAAGCAGACCTCTTCCTAGTGTTGCAGCTTAGAATGTCTGCTAATGTTCGCATTTAACAAGTTTTGAAGAACAAGACCTCGAATACAAAAACAACTAAGTAAGGACTCATTCAACCAACTACATGTTAATCGAAAGTCCAGGCGAATAGAACCATGCCATCAACGATCTACAGTCGCAGACGATAGTTTTGCACCTAGGAACTTACGACATCACCACACAACAGAATTCAAACTTCTCCAGATTAACACATAGCTGACTTACCATCCGAGGAACTAAGGGGTAAAAAGTTATATCGCCAGTAGGAAAGTGGGAAAGAATCATATACTTGTTCCTATTAAGCTTTCACTAACCAAATATATCAAATCCAGAAATGCTTGGATCCTTTGCATTTAGTGTCCCGACCCATTTTCATATATGGCCTTCGTGACTAGTTAGTGAGTCAAAACCTACCAAATACCTCTTTCTTTATCTTCCATTCCTTATTTTGAATTTTGCCAACTAAATTTTTTTCTTTTCTTTTTAAATCAATTCAGTCAAAGTCATCCCAATTTTGAAACAAAAGTAAATTTTTCATTGAAAAGAGATTATTCCCAGAAAGTTCTTACAAAAATAAACCTTTGAAGCTTCTAATAGTGAAGTTAACATATACCATTATTGAAACGTACTTCCATGTGCTAAATACATGAATTAAAATGCAATACAATAGTTGAAATGGAACTAAGAACAAATCTAAACTTTCTTTTTCTCACCTATCGGTTCTTTTATCCATTCAAGCATCATCTGAAAATTTTTAACATTCATTAGCAATACTAGTGTGAATTCATTGATATCTGAATTATTAATTGTTACATAGTGTTAGAATGATATATTTCAAACTGTTTGCTAGAATTCAGTAGGGAGCGACCCTACAGTTATTACAGTGGACATGATCATTTCGTATAACTACCTGGCTGTGGCTTCACCCTTATTACCTCGCATCGTTGGTACGTTTAACGTCTACCGACAGCTAGAACGCCGTTTAACCGATAATTCTTTCATTCATTTGTTTTCATTCAATCATTAAAATTCATTATCCATCGTTCTTTAACAGTGTATCATGTCAGGCATTCACGTGAAACAAAAACTACTTAAGATGTGAGACTCAGACCCGTCTCTTTTTGAGATATTTATATATGCTGATGTGTTTCTTTTCATATATGTATCTTTTGGTGTGTGGTTTATGTTTTTAGTTGTAGAACAGCATATTTTTTATAGGTGTTATACATATTATATATGTGGGGGGTTCGGCTTGGTTGCCTTCTTCAGTTTTCTCTCCCAGCGACGACCGCTCGAGCAGTGGTGAGCGCGCTCGAGTGGGCTGGTGGTAGAGTGTTGGTCCAAGAGGTGACCGCTCGAGTGGTGGTGTGGCTTGGTCTATGTCGGCAAGGGGTCCGCTCAAGCAGTGCTTGGGCGCTCAAGCGGTGGAGCCTGGGCGCGAAAATCTATAAAGAGAACAAATATCTTTTTGGAGACTTAAAATATCTTTTTCAAGTAAATCTCTTTCTCTCCACCTTTTCTCTACCTTATCTCTAGCTTTCGGGAAGGCCCATGCTTAGTTTTTTGCGGTCGGATAGCAGATCCTCGCTGTTGGCGACGTGGGCTTCGTATCCATCTGGTCAAATTCTCGTTCTGACAAGGTTAGATTTTGAGGCGTCGAGCTTTTAGCTCTTTGAGGTAGGATTCTAAACTCTACTACTGTTAAAGGGTGTTGTATGTAATTATACTTGCTTTCACCGGGTAGAAAATACATTAAATGTGATTTTCATGTTTTCAACCTTGGTTTTGGGTAAAAGTGGGTTTTACGCATTTTTTTGGTTTTATACATGATCTGGATGTGTTGAGACCCTTGATTTTCAAAAGGAGATTTGAAAACGAGGTATTTTTATGAAAAACCTATTTGTGGAGGTTTGGAGCTAACCCTTGGGGTTGAGTCTTAATTTTGTTGGAAATATGTTATTACATGCTTGTAGATCTCCGTGTTGATGGATTGGATCCCTTTTGTATACGTGCGATGTAAAACTATTTTATGAGTTTTCGTAGTTGAACTACGGTTGGGTTTTGAAATGTTTATCCATAGATGTACCGTGGCAGTGGGTATGGTTGAGTTGGGCTTCCATTGCTCTTCGGTGCAAGTCCAAAAATGTGCGCAGCGTAGGTGCTCTATACCTTCGGGTTAGTCCCCGCAAATTGAGTGTGCGTGAGTGCTTTATACCCTTGGGCTCTGGTCCTGTAAATTAAGTAGTAGGTGCTCTGTACCTTCGGGCTAGTTCTCGTAAATTGAGTGATTCGATTGCCTCCGTTAATGGCATCGTTGTCGTAACTCCGTATAGAACTTGTCATTACCGAGCAGGCCTTAAGTTGTGACCAGGGTAATGGACAAGAGTTTATAGTTTTTACCTTTGTCTGTGTGGTAAAGTTGATACATAGGACTACATTTTATCTCTTCTTCTCGGCTGTGTGACCCGAGTAGAGAACATTGCGTTGTACACATTTCCCTTAACTGTGGCATGATTTTTGTTAGGATGATATGCATAGTTTTAAGGATGAAAATGGTGATTTTTAGATGGAAAACTTGTGATTTTTGAGAGAAAAACTTTTTTGGCTCTTGTGGTCGAGCTGGTTCCCACCATATGATTGCATAACTTGCTTTACAGCTTTACTGTCTACTTTTTATTGGGCTTCGGCTCACAGTGTGGAATTTTTACTGTGAAAATATTTTTAGGTGAGCGTGTGGAGTTGACATAGATTCCTGTGGTGACGGAAGACTAGTTGTAGTTTTCAATTTTGACATGTACTTTTACATGTAGTGCATGTTTCAAAAGGCTGGTTTTGTATGCCTTGAGGTGGTATATTTATTCATATATGAGAACGCATGTTTCCTGTTTATGAGAGTTGAACTGTGGGGATTTTTTTAATCCAAATGATGTATATTTTTGAGTTGATGGTTTTCCAACTACTAAAATCTTATTTTATCAAACGGTGTTTGGGTGGGCTTTTGCGTGACCCTGGTGTTTGGGGCGTGACAACTTGGTATCAGAGCTCTGGGTTCGAATACCTAAGAGCCATGGAAAAGAGGGTGCATCACCTTGTGAGGATGTATGTGTCTTTTATTGCATGTGTTTAAGAGTTTTCTTACATAAGCATGATAGCCTGTGTAGCATGATGATTATGTATACGTAAGTATGGAGGTTGAGCCTTAGGATTTATTAGTCTTACATTTGGGCGTTTGGATTAACGGACTTGGGAGCCACGTTAGAGACGCATTTCGTGAACATGATTTCTAGCTAAGAATTTGAGTAGGTTATCCAGATGGATGAGTCTTTCTTGTTGGTTCTCCTCGGTATGTGAGATATGTGTTGACATGATCTAAGTGGCTATGCGTTAGCATGCTTATATGTGATATGTCTTTTACGTTAACAATAACATGCTGTATGGATGCTTATCTTGGTATATTGCTTTTGTTTAGTGTTATGTCTATGCGGGGAGGACGAGACCGAGGCCGTGGTTCTGGCCGAAGGGACGTTCCAGTCCCAGATGTTGGGGACGCTAATGCACCCCAAGGACTTGTTGGCGAGGGAGATCTATTGAGTGAGATGGTCGGCTCCATTCGGCAATTGGGTGAGGCCACTAAGGGAAGGGAGAGTGTACCTGAGCCGAGGGTGATGGTTGTGATGAGTGAGTTTCGCCGTCTGGACCCTCCTACATTTTCTGGGGATCCCAACCCCACGGTAGCCATTGAATGGCTGGAGCCGGTTACCAGGATTCTTGACACACTTCAGATAGAGGAAGATGATCTGAGGGTTACGGTTGCTGCCTTCCAGTTGAGGGAGAGTGCTCATATGTGGTGGAATTTCGCCAAGACCACAGTGAGAGGCACTTGGGATGCATTCACGAAGGTATTTCTTGAGAAATACTTTTCGGTGACGCTGAGAAATTGCTATAGAGAGGATTTTCTTTTTTTGACGCAGGGGGCAATGACAATGATTGAGTATGAGGCAGAGTTTACTAGACTATCCCGATTTGCACAAGAGATTGTGCCCACTGATGAGTTTCGTGCGAAGCAGTTTGAGAGGGGTTTGAGGCCCGCTATCCGAGATAGAGTGGCTGCATTCAGGATGCAGGTTTTTACAGAGTTAGTGGAGACCTCCATGAAGGTGGAAGACACTCTGAATGAGACGCACAGAGATAGAGACAGTAGGGATCAGCAAGGTGGGGGACGCATATAGGATCAGGGATGCAGGGAGAACAAGCATCGACGAACATCTGGTCTGAGTTCTCATTTGGTGGGGTCGTATCCGCTACAGCCTTCTACATCCATATCTCCCGTAGCTTCAACGGGAAGGTTGGAGTGTAGAGAGCCTGTATGTTTTAGATGCCAACAGACATGGCATCGTGCGACAGAATGTCAGAGCCCAATGCTTGTTCAGGCACAGTCACAGTCGTAGGCGTAGGGGAGGGGACCAGTGGTATGTTTTGAGTGCGGCCAGCCTGAGCACATTCGTAGAGATTTCCCCAGAGGAGAGAGTGTGCAGAGCACAGCTGGAGCACCTGCTACTCCTTCCGCTCAGGGACGTCAGCTATCTCGATTTGAAGAAGGGGCACTTCAGTATAGTTGAGCAGACAGTCTACAGTTCAGAGCCATAGTAGAAAGACTAGAGCTTATGTTCTTGCAGTTCCCAGTTCATCCAAAGCACCGGTCATGCCCGATGTTGCTGCTACCACCTCCATGATCAGAGGTACTTTTCTAGTTTATAAATCATGGGCCAGTGTCCTTATTGACACGGGGGCATTACATTCGTTTATATCATCTGCTTTAGGGCTAGGAATGGACTGGTTGGGTAGTACTTTGAGCGTGGAGACCCCAGTCAGTGGGAGTGTGACGTTGAGTCCAGTCTGTAGATCATGCGTGTTGGAGGTCGCCGGTCGTTGTTTAGAGTTTAACTTTATCATTCTAGGCATGACCACGTTTGATGTCATCCTAGGGATGGATTGGCTGACCACCTATCGTGCCTTTATTGACTGCGATCGATGGAAGGTAACGATTTGTACGCCGGTGGGAGATTATTTTTGTTTTGTGGGAGACCGGGATGAGGGTTTGGTGATTATGTCGGCGCTGTGCGAAACTAGGGCAACCTGGGTTTCCTCTTTTCAGCCCTCATGTTGGACGAGGAGGTTAGGGTTCGAAGGGAGTTACCTCTGGTGGTTTGCGATTACCCAGATGTCTTTCCTGCTGATCTATTTGAGTTACCACCGAGCTGTGAGGTAGAGTTCCCAGAGCTGCTCCCATATCTATACCGTCTTATCGTTTTACACCCGCTGAGTTGCGTGAACTCAAGGTACAGCTTTAAGAGTTGCTAGACAGGGGATTTATACGTCCGAGTACTTCGCCGTGGGGAGCTCTTCCTCTTTTTGCTAAGAAGAAGGATGGATCTTTGCGTTTGTGTATCGACTACTGAAAGATGAATCAAGTGACAGTGAAAAACAAGTATCTGATGCCAAGGATAGATGACTTGTTTGATCAGCTAAAGGGTTCGTGCTGCTTCTCGAAGATTGACTTGAGATCAGGATATCACCAGTTGAGGATTGGGGACAAGGACATAGCGAAGATTGCCTTTCGAACTCGCTGTGGTCAGTACGAGTTTCTGGTCATGCCATTCGGTCTGACGAATGTGCCAGCTATGTTTATGAGTTTGATGAATTAGATCTTCCATCAGTATCTGGATAGTATTGTGGTGGTGTTTGTGGATGATATTCTCATCTACTCACCCACTAGGGAGGCACACGAGGATCACTTGCGGATCATGCTATAGATTTTAAGAGAGCATCGCTTGTACACGAAGTTCGACAAGTGTGAGTTCTGGATGTCTGAGGTGAGGTTTCTTGGACACGTCGTGTCGTTAGACGGGGTAGCAGTGGATTCGTCGAAGACAGACGTTGTGACTGGTTGGGAGCGAAGGAAGAGCATCTTTGAGATTCATAGTTTTTTGGGTTTAGTAGGTTACTATCGGCGGTACGTAAAGGGTTTTGCGAGACTTGCTGCACCGACGACGCGTTTGGCGCGAAAGTGAGTTGTGTTTATTTGGAGTGAGTCCTGTGAGTCAGCATCCAGGAGCTGAAGACGAGGTTGACTAGCGCGCCAGTGTTGATCATTCTAGAGTGAGCATTTTGAGGTTTTCTTCGATCACAAGAGCTTAAAATACTTATTTTCGCAGAAGGACCTAAACTTGCGCCAACGACAGTGGATGGAGTTATTGGAGAATTATGATTTTGACTTGCAGTATCATCTAGGGAAGGCCAACGTTGCGGTAGATGCTCTCAGTAGGAGATCTCACGGGTCATTAGCTTCTGTGGCTATGCGTGAGTGGGACATGCTTGGAGAGATTGGGGAGTTTGATCTGTGTCTTAGAGAGATAGCGACGAGTGCCACTTTGTTTTCAGTAGTTACTCAACCAGTGTTGATAGCACGTGTGCTAGAGGTCCAGCAGACTGACCAGGAGGCTCAGATGATATGAGATCGTATTTTTAGTGGAGAGGATACAGCAGGATGGGTTGTGGGTTCAGATCAGAGTCTGAGGTTGGCTGGGAGGTTGTTTGTGCCAGGATCATGCCGAGCTGATCTACTACGTGAGTGTCATCATTCTCGCCTTTCAGTGCATCCTGGAGGCATGAAGATGTACCATGACCTACGTTGTCAGTTCTGTTGGACTGAAATGAAGAGAGACGTGATCCAGTTTGTCTCTCGGTGCCTTACCTGTCAGAAGATGAAGGCGGAACACCAGAGACCGGCAGGCTTGTTGCAGCCATTACCGATATCGGAGTGGAAGTGGGAGAACATCACGATGGACTTCGTGTCAGGACTTCCTCTGTCACCTTGGGGACACGACGCCGTGTAGGTTGTGGTCGATAGGTTGACGAAGTCTGCACACTTTCTACCCATCTGCGTGAAGGATTCAGTGGATAGACTGAGTCAGTTATATGTCAGAGAGATAGTCGGGTTGCATGGAGTGCCAGTGTCTATAGTTTTTGACCGAGACCCTCCCTTCACATCGCGCTTTTGGCAGTCTTTAGGAGGCTTTGGGAACGAACTTGATATTCAATATTGTCTTTCACCCTTAGACGGATGGCCACTCTAAGAGGACCATATAGATTCTAGAGGATATGCTGAGGGCTTTTGCCCTTGATTTTAGAGGTTCTTGGGAGGATTATCTACCGTTGGCAGAGTTTGCATACAACAAGAGCTATAAATCCAGTATTGAAATGACACTGTATGAGGCTTTGCATGGTAGACCGTGTAGATCGCTCGTGTGCTGGACAGATGTGGGAGAGACCATAGTCTTGGGACCCGACATGGTGCGAGAGACGACAGAGAATATTACAGTGATACGCAAATGCCTTTTGACAGCACAGAGCTGCCAAAAGAGTTATGCAGATCAGAGGAGACGACCTTTGGAGTTTGCTGTGGGGGATCATGTGTTTCTGAAGGTTTCGCCACGTAGAGGTTTGATGAGGTTTGGTCGTAGCGGAAAATAATCACCGTGTTTCATTAGACCTTTTGAGATCCTAGACCGAGTTGGAGAGGTTGCTTATCGTTTGGCTTTACCACCTCAGTTAGCCTATGTGCACAATGTGTTCTACATTTCTATGCTTCGGAGGTATGAGCCTGATCCTTCTCATGTGTTAGATTGGGCTGAGTTGCGGGTTAACGAGGATGCCACTTATGAGGAACGTCCAGTGAGGATTCTTGATACAAAGGAGCAGGTGTTACAGGGCAGAACTATTGCTTATGTCAAGATCCTATGGCTTCATCACGGGGTTAAAAAAGTGACATCGGAGCTCGAGTCTAGGATGCGTGCTAGATACCCGGACCTATTTACCTCGTGACCTTGTTGCAAATTTTGGGGGCGAAATTCCTTAAGGGGGGAGAGTTGTGAGACCCAGACCCGTCTCTTTTTGAGATATTTATATATGCTAATGTGTTTCCTTCCATGTATGTATCTTTTGGTGTATGGTTTATGTTTTCAGTTGTAGAACAACATGTTTTGTATAGGTGTTAAACATGTTATGCATGCGGGGGGGTTCAGATTGGTTACCTTCTTTAGTTTTCTCTCGCAGCGACGACCGCTCGAGTGGTGGTGAGTGCGCTCAAGCGGGCTAGTGGTAGAGTGTTGGTCCGAGAGGTGACCGCTCGAGCGGTGCTTGGGCGCTCGGGCGGCGGTGTGGCAGGGTCTATGTCGGCAAGGGGTCTGCTCGAGCGGTGCTTGGGTGCTCAAGTGGTGGTGCCCGGGCGCAAAAATCTATAAAGAGAACAAATATCTTTTTTGAGACTCAAAATATATTTTTCAAGCAAATCTCTTTCTCTCCACATTTTCTCTACCTTCTCTCTAGCTTTCGGGAAGGCCTGGGCTTAGTTTTTCGCGGTCGAATAGCTGATCCTTGCTGTCGGGGATGTGGGCTTCGTATCCATCCGAACGAATTCTCGTTTTAACGAGGTTGGATTTTGAGGCATCGAGCTTTTAGCTCATTGAGGTAGGATTCTATACCCTACTGCTGTTAAATAGTGTTGTATGTAATTATACTTTCTTTCACCGGGTAGAAAATACATTAAATGTGATTTTCATGTTTTAAACCTTGATTTTGAGTAAAAGTGGATTTTACACATTTTCTTGATTTTATACATGATCTGGATGTGTTGAGATCCGTGATTTTCAAAAGGAGATTTGAATACGAGGTGTTTTTATGAAAAACCTGTTTGTGGAGGTTTGGAGCTAACCCTTGGGGTCGAGTATCAATTTTTTTGGAAATATGTTGTTACATGCTTGTAGATCTCCATGTTGATGGATTAGATCCCTTTTGTATACATGCGGTGTAAAACTATTTTACGGGTTTTCGTAGTTGAATTACGGTTGTGTTTTGAAATGTTTATCCATGGATATACCGTGGCAGTGGATATGGTTGAGTTGGGCTTCCATTGCTCCTCGGTGCAAGTCCGGAAACGTGCGCAATATAGGTGCTCTATACCTTCGGGCTAGTTATCGTAAATTGAGTGATTTGGTTGCCTCCGTTAATAGCGTTGTTGTCGTAACTCCGTATAGAACTTGTCATTACCGACCAGGCCTTGAGTGGTGACTAGGGTAATGAGCAGGAGTCTATAGTTACCTTTGTCTGTGTGGTAAAGTCGGTACATAGGACTACATTTTCTCTCTTCTTCTCCGCTGTGTGACCCGAGTAGAGAACACTGCGTTGTATAGCTTTTTCTTAACTGTTGCATGATATCTGTTAGGATGATATGCATAGTTTCAAGGATGAAAATGGTAGTTTTCTGATGAAAAACTTGTGATTTTTGAGAACAAAACCTTTTTGGCTCTTGTGGTCGAGCTAGCTCACCATATGATTGCATAGTCTGCTTTACAGCTTTATTGTCTATTTTTTATTAAGTTTCGGCTCACGGTGTAGGATTATTGCTGTAAAAATATTTTCAGGTGATCGTGTGGAGTTGACCTAGATTCCTGTGGTGGTGGAAGACTAGTTGTAGTTTTCGATTTTGACATGTACGTTTACATGTAGTGCCTATTTTAGAAGGCTGATTTTGTTCGCCTTGAGGTGATATATTTATTCATATATAAGAACGTATATTTTCTATTTATGAGAGTTGAACCGTGGAGATTTTTTTATCCAAATGATGTATATTTTTGAATTGATGATTTTTTAACCGCTAAAATCTTATTTTATCAAACGGTATTTGAATGGGCTTTCGCGTAATTCTGGTGTTTAGAACGTGATATCAGATATCAAATGACTTACCTAGATAGCAGAACTATTCAATTATCTTGTTCGTAAGGCTCGTGATCTACATGAAACATAAAATATAATTTCAGTTATTACTTTATAATTTTTTTTAATAATTTTCTCATATTTAAGTTTTATTTTTTATAAATTTCATAAATTTTTTTCTATAGATTCTGAGAAAATATTCTCTTATGAATATAGAGTATAATTCTAAGTATTTCATAAGCTCTAAATCAAATATTCTAGTTTAAATAAATTCTAATAAAATTTTAAGTCAAAACTTATAAAATTCATTATTTTTAATTTGAAAACATTTTATTGAGCTCTACTTTGTAAAGTATATATATATAAACTATAATAATCACTTTAAGATTTTGGGTATAAAATATATTTAAAGTTTTTATTCTCAAAGTATTTAATTGTACTGAACATAATTTGACTAACTTATAAAAACTCATTATTTAGTTAACTAAATATTAACATTACCAAACTAATAAAATTTGTTCATTATTATTATTTTAAATCTTTAATTTTTAAAATATTTAAACTTTTTTACTTAACAGTCTAATCTTTATAAGATTTATAATATGTTAGCATAATTATCCATTAAAAAAAACATTAACTATCATTTTTATTTTCTTATTTTTGTCGATTTTCTTAGTTAACAACATAATTTTATTTCCTTATTTAATAAAATTATTTATCTTAAGGTTTTAATCAAGATTCAAAATAATATTTATAAGTTTCTCTAAAGTTAAATTTTTATAAATAATTTTACTTTCTTATTTAATAAAATTTATTTTTCTTAAGTTTTAATTTAAGTTTGATTTTTGTAAAAATTAATTAAAACTCCACATATATAACTTTTAGTTTTAAACTTTTAACTTTCAAAATTCTATATTTTTTTCCTCTAACAAAAGTAATACAAGCTAAAAAATCAACCAAACACAACCTTGGAATCCCATTACAGTGCCTTAATCATGAATTCCACATAATCACGCAACTGGATGGAAACATGCAACGGGGAGAAAGAGGGACGCTGGGAGGAATTAAGGGGAGTTCGGTAATTTCCGTCCAACTTTGGACTCGCGGTTCAGACAATTCGGACATTGGTTTTGATGGCTGTACGTGGCTACGCGTAGACAGCCGTGAGGTGAACCTATCCAAACTTACGGCAGTTGAAACAGAAGTCTGAGGTGACGGCTGTTGTGATCTAAAATTAGCCCGAAAATATGTTTTTTTTACAAAATTCTCAAAACGATAATTTTTTGGTTTGGATTTGCTAGAGCAGTTTCTTGGCGATTGAAGTCATTCACTTAGCGGCATTAAGGCATCAAGAGGGTAGTGGTCACTGGTGGAAGTGGGTGGTGGCCTTGAACAGTGGTGGTAGTGGGTGGCGGTGAACCGTGAGTGCAGTTGTGCATGGGTTTGCTTGGGGGGGGGGGGGGGGGTTTATGGTGTGTGCCGGAGGCGCCAATGGTGGTCGTCGGTGGCCTCCGGTGGCGGTGGTGGTGACTGTTCAAAGAGGCAAAGAGAGAGAGAGAGGTGGCCGGGCCGGCAGTGGCGAGGGGTGGCGACAGGTTGCTGGTGATGGTGGATGGTGATGACGTCAATGCCGGAGGTGGCCAGAGGCGTGGGTGGGACGTTGGGGTGCAGCGACGTCGAGCTGTGTTTCTTCTCTTTCTCTTGTTTTCTTTTTCCCTCTCTCTTACTCTTTCACTCACACGCTAATACCTGAGACAACCACTAGTTATACATGTATAACCGGGTGCTAAATTCATTGCTCAGGTTTATTGGCTCAAATTATTACACTTAAACCACCGGTTAAACACGTTTAGGTTATTAACTCTATTAAATTGTATTTATATTATAATTAAATAAATATTATAATTATTATATATATATATATATATTATTGGTTTTAAATGGGTATTATGGAGCATTATGATTTTCGTATTAAATTTGTAATGGTCATAACCGAATTTTATTAATGCAATTATTATTATAGTTATTTATTTATTTAATTTATTGTATTATTAGTATTATTATTATTTTCAAGGTATTACATTTAGAGCTTCCCTTGCTCCATTAGAGATGATTCCTTGCTTTCCTTTTAGTTGAACATCTATTGGAGGCTTGAGCTTGGTGTTGAAAGTTTCCATTTCACGTTTCGGTTGGAGATTTTAGTGGTTGGAGCTTGCTAAAACTCTATTCTCATGTATTTGTTATCAAGAAGGTATGATCTATGATTATTCTTGAACATTTGTTAGAAATGTGTTGTATATTTTGAATATATATACACGAAGTCATGAAAACTATATTTTTAAAATTCTAGGTTACGATTTGATGTTAAAACATGTTAAACCTCAAATTTGTGGATGATTGGGACTATTCTACCATGTTGATTATTGTTAGAGATGTATGGAATGAAAAATAATGAGTTATGATTTTGGATTTGAATCAAAATGATAAAAAATGAGGCTTTTGGATTGTTGGATTCAATTGGTGAAATTGATTGAGTTTATGAACACATTGAGGGTTATGTTAACCTAGCGGTATATAAATTTTATGAATTTATATGATATGTAAAAACGGTGGATATTGGGTTAAGGATTTTTGTGTAAAAGCCATGAATCGTTGGATATGAACCATATGAAATATTAACTTAGGAGTTTTTGAACCTTGATATTCGAATATATGAATTAGAAGAACGTTTGATATTGTTGAGAATTGGAATCGTAATTATATTGGGTATTCGCGAGAGGAACCATATTGATGGTTGGACTCGCATTGGTTGGTAATAAAAATGATATAATTAAAGTACCGTGTAATTGAATTGTATAACTAAGTTGGGCTCAAGAAACTTGTGAGACTCGGTTTCGTTTTATTTTCATAATGTTTATTCGAAGTGTTAGTTATTGCTTAATTGTTTTAGAACAACGTATGCTATGTGTTTTCTGCTTCTTTGAGTTTGTTACGGCAAGTTTGGTTTGGTTATTTTTCTCCCCATCGTTCAGTCGACTGAGGTGGGTAGTTCAATTGACTAAACTGCCCGAGAGTGGGTTCAATTGACTGACCTGTGTCGGTGGAGAATTCTTATTCTTCTAGTAGCTTTTCAATCGACTAAATGGTACTCTTCAGTCGACTGACTTCCTTTTTTTGGTGGAGCCTATAAATATCAGCCTTATGTTAGATATTTTGAGGCCTTGTATCTTCCAGACCAAGTTTCTTTCTTTTTCTCTACCTTCTCTCTAGTTTTTTGATGGGATTAGGCTTGATTTTTGGTTATCGAATAGCGAATTCTTAGTATCCGTGCTGGGGGCTTCGCGTTCATTCGAATGGAATCTCGTTTAAATGAAGTTTTTTTTGCAAAGTTTGAGGCGTCGAGTTCTTAACTCCACGAGGTGGGATCTTAGACTATCTTATCTTTAAAGGGTGCTACATGCGATTATATGCTTTTCTACCGTTTAAAAATGCTATAAATGTTAGATTTTGTGTTTAAACCATATTTGAAAAAACTAACAAGCCTAGAATATAGCCTAGAGGGGGGGGG
>JAOTRH010069937.1:0-17953 GCA_034768845.1 Heliamphora exappendiculata | reverse complement strand
GGTGTTGACACACTTGATAAGCTTCAAGTATACTTTGCCTTAAGAGTGCTTGACTTAATTTTTAATTAAGATCAACATAAAAAAATTCAAATTAAAGAATTCTTAAATGTTTGAACCTTTTGAGATAAAAGTCATTCTTTTTTTGCTAAAGTGTCAACTATGATTGTTCAAAATGTGTTAACACTTTTTATTTTGGAAATATAAAATATTATTCATTTAAAAACATTTATTCTTACAAAATAAATTATGAAAATCATCAAAATCAAATTAAAGAGCCCTTGGGCTAACAAAAACTTTTGACAAAAAACGATCAAAATAAAACTCGTGCAACCAAAGTTAATTTAGAAGAATATCTTTTTTTCGATCTAATCTTCAACTACGATTTGATTCCAAGTTGAAGCTCCAATCAGATCTTCGACTGTATTCCCGTATGCGTTCCTCGAACGTAGTATGGACTATGGATTATCGAGGACTTGTACTGGCAGAATCCCGATATATTTAGTCTTGAGAGACAAAATAAGAAATATCAATAATAATAAATTGGTTCAACCTACCCGCATATATATAGGGCTACAGTAGGGCCCTGGATAGTAATTATGAGTAAGACTTCTAGTGGAACACAGATACCTACGAGCGGTTTCTGCAATTATGTAAAGACATGCAGCAGTTTCTGCAATTTTCATAAAATACTGAATTACAGTTCACACCACTAAAGAACTATAATTGCTCTCTGACCCAAAATCTCAAAACCTTCTTGCATTGAGCTCATGTTACTAAATGCTTACCATTTCTCTCCACATTAAGATTCCTGATATCCGCTAATTAAATTTAATTACTGACAATTTAATTTAATCGGCACCTTGATAATATTTAAGCCCTTCCGCTTAACTTATTTGACCACCGAATAATAAAATCTACCTGTAGGGTTTGGCTCGGTCAAAACTTATAAGCATCCTTAAGGGGGTATCGTCAATCCCAATCTTTCAGGATGTAGATTCCGTCAATAATTAATATACGCAAATCAAAACAACGAAAATTAAATATACGTAAGTTAATAATTATTTTACGATTAAGATGATAAGCACTATTCATAATAATATTGGGGTGTGAATTAATTTGTAAAATCAGTACAAAATTAATTACCCAAAATGTCCCGTTCAATACATACAAAGTGTACTAGGACAGATAGTCGGAACAATAGACGATGCTATTATCTGTTCCCCGCAATCAAGACAGACCTACTAAAACTCTGTGCAACAGTCGTACCGATGATATGTTTATTTTCATCTAAACTGTGAACATAAAACTTATATTCTGTAAGAACCTAAAATCTAATCATCTGTGTGCAAGTAGTACTATACACACCAGATTAAATACTATACAGAATATCGAACATCCATGCTTAACATTAAAAATGATACACAAAGATTGCTCATAAAGATTATCATAAAATAAAAAATTAATTTTATTAAAATTAAATTAAATACTAAAAATATAATTTTCAGTATACTAGCCCTAACAATCTTCCACTTATACTCAAAACCATCATGCCATACATCTGACTCCCATGCTCTCTACATGACTATCAAAAGTCTTAGCCGGTAAGTTTTTCGTAAAAAGGATCTGCAAGGTTGTCTTCTGATGCAATCTTGGTCACAGCAACATCACATTTCTGTACAATTTCTCGTATCAGGTGATACTTAGGCTCAATGTGGTTGCCTTTCTTATGGACCCTTGGCTCCTTGGAGTTTACAATCGCTCCACTATTATCATAGTAAAGTGTAATAGCTGACTCAACTAAAAGTACCACATCTAGATCCAATAGGAAGTTTCTGAGCCAAATGGCCTCCTTGGCTGCTTCAGAAGCTGCCACATACTCAGCCTCCATGGTGGAATCAGCAATGCAGAACTGCTTGATACTCCTCTAACTTATAGTTCCATCTCCTAAGGTAAACACATATCCTGAGGTAAGCTTACAGGAATTCCTATGTAACTGGAAATCTGAGTCTGCGTACCCCAAGTGTACTAGACTGTCTACCTGGTAAACCAACATATAATCTTTAGTTTTTTTCAGGTACTTAATTATATTCTTTACCATAGTCCAATGCTCCTACCCTAGTTAGACTGATATCTGCTAACCATGCTAACGGCAAAGCAGATGTCGGGTCTAGTGCAAAGCATAGCATACATGAGGCTTCCTACTATCGAAGCATAAGGAACTGCATTCATCTTCTCTATCTCATCAGGTGTCTTAGGGCACTGATCCTTGGATAGAGTGATTCCATGACTGAAAGGGAAAAACCCTTTCTTGAAATCTTGCATGCTAAAATGAGCAAGGATATCGTCGATATACTTTACCTGTGATAAGCCCAACATCATTTGTTTTTGATCTCGCACAAGCTTGATCCCAATGATGTGACTGGCTTCTCCTAAGTTCTTTATATCGAACTGCTCAGATAACCATACTTTAACCGTAGATAATGCCCCCACATCGTTGTCGATGCGCAAGATATCGTCTACATAAATTATTAGGAAGATCTCCACGCTTCTTGTACATACAGGACTCATGCGGACTTTAATCAAAACTATAAGACTTTATAGCTTGATCAAACCGAGTGTTCCAAGACCTCGATGCCTGCTTAAGTCCATAAATGGATCACTTAAGCTTGCACAACATGTGCTCTTGGTCCTTTACAATAAATCTGTCTGGTTATATCATATAGATACACTCGTCAGGACATCCGTTAAAGAAAGTTGTCTTGACGTCCATTTACCAGATTTCGTAATCAAAATGTGCGGCAATGGATAAGAGAATCTGGTGAAAAGGTTTTTCTCATAATCGATCCATTCTTTCTATGTGAACCCTTTAGCAACAAGCCTTGCTTTGAAGATTTTAACCTTTTCGTCTACTCCTCTCTTCTTCGTGTAGATGTACTTGCATCCAATAGATTTTATCCATTCAGGTGGTTCTATAAGTTTCCAGATTTGATTGGAATACATAGATTCTATCTCTGAATTCATAGTCCTTTGCCATAGATCTGCATCTTTGTCTTGTAGTGCTTTATTGTAGTTATAGGGTTCGGTATCCAGTTCTGCTGGGATCCTGTCAAAAGACTCTCCCAAGAACATATATCGATCAGGTTGATGAACAACCCTCCCACTACGACGAGACACTACCTGTGTCTGTGTACTACAAGTAACAGGCTATGTAGAATCTGAACCCTGTGTATCAGCACCATGTTCTTGATTTGCACATGTCCCGATAATCCTCCCACTACGACAAGGTAATAGAATATCAGTAACTTGTGGTTCTTCTTCCGTTCTACTAGTATTTTTTCTCAGTTCTTCCTGAACAATTTTGCTATTGAGCCTGTGATCCATAATATAATCCTCTTCCAAGAATCGGGTATTGGTGCTAACAATGACCTTCTGATTCGTAGGATTATAAAATAGACCACCTTTTATTCCCTTGGGATATCCCACAAAGAAATAGACTTCTGTCCTCGGTTTCAACTTACTCGCGTTCCCTTTTAGCACATGTGCTGGGCACCTCCAAATCTGAATGTGTTTCAAACTAAGCTTACGCCCGGTCCACAATTCTATGGGAGTAGAAGGTACTGACTTAGAAGGTACCATGTTCAGAATGTAAGCCATTGTCTCTAAAGCGAGTCCCCAAAATGAATGTGATAAACTTGAATAACTCATCATTGACCTTATCATCTCCATAAGAATCCTATTCTTTTTTTCTGCTACACCATTCTGCTGTGGAGTGCCAGGTGCAGTCAACTAGGATGTAATCCCATCAAATGATAAGTAGTCCTTAAACTGTCTAAAGAGGTATTCTCTACCACGGTCGAATCGTAGTGACTTGATACTTTTACCGAGACGCTTCTCCGCCTCTGCCTTGAATTTTTTGAATTTCTCAAAACATTCAGACTTACAGTGCATCAGGTAAATGTATTCATACCTTGAGTAGTCATCAATAAAATTGATGAAGTACTCAAAGCCACCTCTATTTCAAATTGTCATAGGAAGACTTACATCAGAATGAACTAGCTCCAACGGTTCTTTAGCTCTATAGCCTTTGGCTGAAAATGGCCTCTTGGTCATCTTACCCTCTAAGCAAAATTCACGGGCTGGAAGTGCCTCCACTTCCAATGAACTCAAAGGTCCATCTACTACCAGTCTATTTATCCTTTTTAGATTATTATGACCAAAGCTTAAGTGTCAAAGAAATATTTGGTTCATTAAATAAGAAAACTTTTTCTTATATGGTAATATAGATGTATTATTTGTTTCGGTTAGTTATAGTGTAAGAGAAATTTGAGTAATAATATAAAGATCATCTACCAATGTACTAGAATAGATAACTCGTTTATTATCCTTAATAACCACATAGTTATTAAAATAAACAAAATATCCTTCTTTAGCCAATCCAAAAATGAAAACTAAGTTCCTTGTAATGACAGGTACATAAAGACAATCTCTCAATATTAAAACCCGATCTCTACCAAAACTGAGAGTAACATCTCCTATTGTAACTGTTGTTACCTTTGTATTATTGCCCATATGCAGCTAAATCTTCCCATCACTGAGTTGTCAAATTTTTTGAAACCCTTGTAATGAATTACAAACATAATTACTGGTTCCCGTATCTACACACCAATTACCGGTAGATAACACCACTAAACATGTTTTCACAACTAGTGAATAAAAATTATCCTATTTGTTCTCATTCTGAGAAATACTGAACATAGCTTTTTTCAGTGCCGGGTCTAGTTGCAGTGAAAATATCTGCCTTTCAGATTTTTCACACCATTCTGTGTCCCACTAACTACCCTGAAAATCGTGTCTCCTTGTTTCTAAACATTTTTCTTCTTTATGCCTTTCAGCCCAAAGATATTTTTTTTTCAGAAACAAACACGTTTCCTGGTATTGAAAGAATACCATTTGTAGTTGAAGCTATATCTAAATTACATTTCTAGTCAACAAAATTCAGTCCCATAAGTTTGTTTTCTTTGAGTATAGAAGCGAGTGGATTAAAATTCATTTTAATCCTGAGAATCACATAATTAAAAAATCGTTAATTATGATGAGTAAAACTTTGAATTCATTTTAATTTGGTTCCCTCTACCATTTTAAAACTAATTCGCCAGCAGCCTAGTAACCTGAGAATAGCATGCCTCGTTGGGAGGATGTCTACTATTTTTCATAAGACCAGACAGGCCAATTCTATTTAATTTTACTATCTATGTAACTGACCATGCCAAGTAAAAGTAAATAGATGACATAGTTTCGGTCTAGTATATAATAGCATTGACTCAGTTGCAGATAATACTATTATATACAGTTAAGTCTTAACCATCACCTAATTCTAAATAAATCGCTTTGCAATGAACCATTCGATTGGAGAAGTGATCCACACTAACAATTATCCAAAATTATCCTTAAAGGAGGTTTGTACTGATGATACTGCAATTAATCTGTCTGTTAGGGAGGAAGGTCTTACTGCCGACACGTAGGATTTAATTGTATCGTCTACAAACTGGTGATAGAGACCGCGGGATTTATATGTGAATAAATTTTCTCTCCCACTTAGATTTTTAAAATATTTTTTTGGATTAAAAAAATCGTTTAATTAAAATAAATTTATTAATTTTGAAAGCCACACGATCTGAAAAAATTAAGTATCTTTCCATGTACACGATTTCAAATATTTTGATTTATCAAACCATCTTTCCATGTGCACAGTTTTTTCTCCAGCTTTTCAGCTAAGGTAGTGATTAAAGGCATCTATTTATTTTATTTTTCATTCTATATTTTTCAAAAAATAATAATTTATTTTGATTAAATATTTTTTCATTTAACTAATTCAAAATTCAGAATTAATTCTCACATTTTTTCAAGATATCTGATTTTAAAAAAAATCATTTTAAACGTGATATTTTATAAAAATAAAATATTTAAAATTTTTTCATTTAATTAAAAAATTAATTAAAAAAACTTAATTTTATTTTTTATTATAAAATATTTTAATTAAAATTGAATTTCTAAATTAATTAAATTAACAGAATAAAATCAATAAATATCATCTACGCAGTTAATTAAAAACAAGATAAATATAAATATCCTAATTTTATGATCTGATTAAAATTTTAAAGAGTTTTAATCTTCTGTTCAAAGATAAACTAGAATAATTCAATATTTATCAGCTTCTTTGTTTGTATTTGACTAGCACCGAAACTGTTTTGAAAAATAGCTTTCTCGCAGCAAACAAAGCAAAAAAAAGACTGCTTTCTTACAAAAACAGAAGCCCAACGCTGCTTGGAAACCGCGCCATGTTTGGTGCCTGAAAAACCGCTGGGATATCGCATCAAACAGTAATCCAGACTACTGCGCCAATGTTTGTGCGCTGTGATACTGCTGCACTGCTATTAGCCGAAACAGTGTTGGGAATAAACCGGCGCCTAAACAGTTTGCTGCTTGGACGCTACTGTTTTCAAAACAGTGCCGCTTGGTGCGTTGGTTTTTCACGAAAACATCTCTTCAGCCTGTTTGGGGATAGCGCCTGTTTGGTGCCTGGAATTTCGCTTGAAACCGCTGGCTTTTGGAAGACAAGAAACTCTTGCTGAATTGTGCCTGCTACCGAAATTGTTTTTGTGCCTTAACAGTATCCAATGGTTTTTGTGGAAACCGGCGGCTATTTTGATAAAAACACTAGTGCAACAGTGTTGGGGAAACAGTTGCGCCACCTTTGGATTTGCTGCGCTTGCTTTGGAGAACCAGCGGCTGTGTTTGTTAATTGCAAGCTTCAAAGCCGCTGCTGCCAGGGCCTCGTTTGGCAGCTTCGCTTTCCCTTTTTTTTAATTTTTTTATTTAATTCAAAAAAAACTGTTTGGTGCACAAAAAAACAACGCCTGTTGCTTGTTTGGCATATAAAATCAATTCCATGGATTCAAGAATTGATAACCCAAAGTCACTGCTTGCTTATTGTTCTTCGGCTGTTCTTCGCTCTTTTTTTTTCGATTACATAAAATAAAATATATATATATACAAGAACTAAAAATCGAAAAATAATAATTTTTACATTGATCATATGCCTCTGTAGAGTTCACAATCAATCTATCTTGGTCAACCCCTAGATTTAAAAAATAATAATTAAATTAAATTATCATCCACGCATTCAACTAAACAAGAAAATAAAGGATGATCATAAAACCAGAATTTAGAACGCTTACAAAACAAAGTTAGCAACAGTTTTAAAATTACCTGACCCCGACAACCGTAAAAACAAACAAACTAGCTCTAATACCAATTGTTGGAGGCAATACTACCAAGATCATTATTTTTGTAAACGATTTTCGATAAAAAATTAACTAGATAAGCAAACGCCGAAATGGGCTCCAGATAAAACTTCTGACGAAAAACGATCAAAATAAAATCCGTGCAACCAAAATTAATTTAGAAGAATACCTTTTTGTCGATCTAATCTTCAACTACGATTTGATTTCGAGTTGAAGCTCCAGTTAGATCTTCTACTGTATTTTCGTATGCGATCCTCGAACATAGTGTGGGCTATGGACTATCGAGAACTTATGCCGGCAGAACCCCGATATATTTAGTCTTGAGAGATAAAATATGATATATCAATAATAATAAGCTGGTTCAGCTTACCCACATATATATAGGGTTACAGCAGAGACTTGGAGAGTAATTATAAGTAAGACTTCCAGTGGACCACAGATACCTACGAGCGGTTTTTGCAATTATAGAAAGACATGCAACAGCTTATGTAATTTTCATAAAACACTGAATTACAGTTCACACCACTAAAGAACTATAATTGAACTCTGACCTATAATCTGAAGATCTTATTGCATTGAGCTCCTGTTATTAAATGTTTATCATTTCTCCCCACGTTAAGATTTCTGATACCCACCAATTAAATATAATTACTAACAATTTTATTTAATTGACATCTTGATATTCCTTAAACCCTTTCGCTTAACTTATTTGACCACCGAATAATCAATTCCACCTATAGGATTTGGCCTGGTCAAAACTTATAAGCATCCTTAAGAGGATATCGTCAATCCCGATCTTTCGGGACGTGAATTATATCAATAATTAAAATTTGCCATATAAATAATACTACTGTCTAACTCACCGGGAATATAGACCCATATAAGATCGCACCCTCTGATGAATCAAAATAAAAATATTAAATATACTCAAATCAATAATTATTTCAGGATTAAGAGGATAAGCACAATTCATAATAACATTGGGGTGTGAATTAATTTATAAAGTCAGTACAAAATTAATTACCCAAAATGTCCTGTTCAATACATACGAAGTGTACTAGCACAGAGAGTCGGAACAATAGACGATACTATTATCTGTTCCCCGTAATCAAGACAGACCTACTAAAACTCTGTGCAACAGTCGTGCCGATGATATGTTCATTTCCATCTAAACTGTGAATATAAAACTTATATTCTGTAAGAACCTAAAATTTAATCATCTGTGTGCAAGTCGTACTATACACACCAGATTAAATACTATATAGAATATCGGACATCTATGCTTAACATTAAAAATGATACACAAAGATTGCTCATAAAGATTATCATAAAATAAAAAATTAATTTTATTAAAATAAAATTAAATATTAAAAATATGATTTTTAGTATATCAACCCTAACAGAATGGTGCTTCAGTTCGATTCTTGGGAGGTGATCCAAGCTCGTTATTTGAAACCAGAACCTTCAAACCAGTAAAATTTTGTTGAACCATCGATAACTTGCTATGCAAGTCATTCCCAATGTGGTGACCGCCATGTTCATTGTGGCGACCGTTAATAGAATCTCTTGAAAATCCTAGTCAAAAGTGGCGATCGCCACCTTCAACCTGGCGACCGTCAATTTTCATTGTGGCGATGCCAATAAAATCTTGTGGAATTTCTTTTAAACATGGCGACCGCCATGTTGAACTTGGCGATCGCCAACTCCAAATGACCTGACATGTCCAAAAAATGTGGCAACATCTCATTGATTGAAGAATTCTATACATACCGTACCCCTGGTACATTTTTTATGAAAGAAAATTAGTGAGAGGTTTAGTGAGAGAAGCTCTGCCGAGTTGCCAAGCAATTTCGAGTCCCGATGCCGAAGCCCTACCGAAATACAGAGATCCGAACCTCCGATGCCTACATTAAAAGCCTTGCTTGGATCACCACCCGAGGATTGGACCATTGAAGCTCATTCCCCCAACTCGAGGATTCATTTGCAATCCAGATACCTTGCTTGGATCCCCGATCTTTCTAATTCCATTCCCTTTCTCTTAGAGCAATCGGGTTAAATTCAATTTCAATTTGCGTATTTCTTTTATTTGTATAGTTAACCTTATTTCTTATTTAATTTTCTTCATTTAGTTTAATCTTTTTAAATAATTTCTTAGTTTACACATCCACACTAAGCACATTGTCTTTTTCTTTAATTCATTCATCAAATTAGTGCTAACATATTTTGGCAATTATAACTTGTTAATGTTGTTAATTGTTATAATAATGTACTTACATTTATGTGAATGTAGTAATCAATACTACATTTTATATTTGAGTTAAATAGTTGTATTTAATTTCTCTTATTTTTTTAGCATTTATTTTTATTTCCTTTTATCTTCTTATAATATTAATTTAATTGCATTTTCTTTTAAACATTAGCATAATGTTCTTTACATTACTAGTATTTCTTTTTTATTTATTAATACTAATGTTCCATTTATCTTTATTTTCTTTCTTTTTAGTTATTAGTTTAAAATGTTCAATTTAACATTCATTTTTCTTTAGTATTAGTATTTCTTTTCTTTTCTTTTCTTACAAAGTTTATTTTCTTCTTTTTATTTATTACTAGCTTTAATTTTTTTACATTTTCTTTTATTTTTTTGTCCTATTATTATTAGCTTTATTTTTCTTTTCTTTTGGTTCTTTTCTTTTTCTATTTAATGTTAATATTATTTTTTTTCATATTATTAAACCCAAAAAAATGATAAAGTGTCTTTTAAGTTAATTTTTATCTTTAAATGTTAGAATAAATTTTCTCTTATTATAATAATTTTCTTATCTTTTCTTTCCTTTTATTTTCTTTGTCTCTTTTAAAGTATAAAATATAAATAGTTAGGTTTTCTTTTTCAATAGCTTAATAACATTCTCTAATCTTTTTATTTTAGAATAATTTTTTTTTTGTAAAATTTTTCTTTTCCTTTAAATCTTTAAACCCTCTTTTGTTCTAAAACCCTTCTTTTAAGTTTTCTTATTAAATAAACTTTCTTTCAATGTAGAATTGTCTTTTTTATATATCTTTTATTTTACATTTAGCATTTCTTTTTCATGTTAATACCAATCTAGTTTATTTTGACAACAAGGATGGCGAATCAAAAGGCAGTTTTAGCAACCCATTACAATTCCATGACATGATCGTAAATAAATTGATGCAGATAATAGTTCAAACTATAGTTTTAGAATAGAACTAAAACAGAGAAAATAAATTAAATAGCACCAAGGTTATTTCAGCTATGGGCAAACAATCCAATTCAACAAACCGCGACATTATAATTCTTGATGGGAAAATATTTTGTAGACGCAAATCTAACCACAAACTTTACAAAAAATGCATCTTGACCATGTATATGCATGTTGAACCTACAACACACCACGATGTATGTGGGTTCCACATGTATATAGATGGCCAAGAGAGTTTCGCATCATATGGATGACCAAAATATATTTTCTGTGTAGATTATAAAATGTAACCTTAATTTTACTGAACTTCATAATGAGTGTTTAGATTTATTTGGAGTATAGCTCACAATATTTGCTGTTAAATTCAATCACGCATTTCGAATTGTGGATAAAATTGATTGTTTGTTTTTTGAGTAATTAGCATTTCTATTCATAATATAATGCTATACAATTTCGTTTAGAAAAAAGTCTAAAAACACAGAATCAACTACAAAAAATGATCTCAGTTATTTATCCACCGTGCTTGAGACTTTATAATATTAGAAATTGTATTTGATTGAGGGAACAATTGTTATGTGGATGATATATTGGTGTTTAAGTTATCTACCTATATATGATTTTTTTAGTTTTAATTGTTGTTATGTTACATTTTTTTTCTCATGACCATTAAATAAGATAATCATGTATGTGACGTGATGTGTGCGTATAATGTGTCTCTTGCATATTGTGCCCTTCATTATTTAAATATCACCATGTTAGCATGTCATTATTGTGTTACATGTCCATCTACTTAGCTCGTTGGTGCGTGGCTAGCATGCCTTAGATACTACAATGTAGCCTTTTGTATTATATATGTGAGATCCTGACCTATTTTATTTTTAAAATAATTTCAGGATTGACGGAGTTAGAGTTAATCTTTGACCTCGGGCGTTGGGGTTTGTGCTTCTTCACAGTAGAACAACAGGTGCGTATGACTTTTATGCTTGTTCGAGTTCGGCTAAGGCTCGTTTGGATTGATTTAAGGCTAGAAAACCAATTTTACGCAGAAAACCAAACTGCCCCTGAGGTTCGGTCAACTGGAGGGGTTAGCCCAGTCGACTGGACCGTGGCGCTGGGTAATTTTCATGTTTCTAGTAAGCTGTTCAATCGACTGGAGTGGGGGTCCAGTCGACTAAACTAGGGATTTTGGCAGATTTTGGAGTTTTTCTATAAATATAAGGTTTGGAGATATTTTGAAAAAGATTACTTCTAAGCCAAGTTTCAGTTCTCTCTGCCTTCTCTCTAGATTTCTGAGGGCCCAGGGCTCTATTTTTAGCAATACGACTGTGGATCCTCGATGTTTGTGTCGGAGCTTCGTATGTATTCGGACAGAATTTAGTTTCGTCGAGGTTCAATTTTTGAGACTTCAATTTTTGAATCACCGAGGTAGGATTCTAAACCTACTGCTGTTATGAGGGTGTTATATGTAATTGTATGCTTTGTCATCGGTAGAAATGCATTACATGTCATATTTTCTGTTTAAGCCTTGTTTTTCTAATAGAAAGCATGTTGTTCGCTTTTCTTGGCTTATAGTACTGTATGACATGTAGTAGTATGATTTTCAAAAGGTTTTCTTGAAAATAGTGAAAGATGGTGGTTTTGTGAAAAATCTCAACACTTAGTGTTTTAGAGGTTTAGAGCTCGCCTTTGGAGTTGAGTCACAGGTTTTGAAACGTTTTGTTAAAAATGAGAAAAAATATTTTGAAAATGTTTTGTGATCTCCATGTTGATGGATGGATCTATATACATGTATCATGTATAGTTTTGAGATGATGTTTTCGTAGTTGAGCTACGGTATTTTTTTTTAAAAGATTATCTAGATGTACTAGGATGACGTGTATTTGGCACGAGTTGCCCTTGGTGTAAGTCCCAAAACGTGCGCAGTGTAGGTACTCAGGTGCTTCGGGTTAGTCCCCGTAAATTGAGATGGTTTGGTGCTTAGTTCCATCGGGTTGTTGCCCGTAAATTAAGTGAATTGTTGTGGTGCTCCATATAGAACTTGTCATTACCTAGCAGGCCTTAAGTAGTTTAGGACTAGGGTAATAGGCAGGAGTCTATAGTTGCTACCTTTGTCTGTGTGACAGAGTCGGTACATAGGATCATGTTCTTCTTCTTTTTCCACGATGGTACATTCCGTGAGGGAACGATATTTCAATTACTGTTTTCGTTCAACTTTAAAATGTGATTTTGCATTGTATAAATGCTTGGTTGTGAAGGGAAAACTATTTTGGGAGTCTAATGGAAAACTTGAGATTTTATGATGTAAAACCTTTTGGCTCTGTGGTTAAGTTATCTCCCGTTATATGATACGCATGGTTTTGAGGACAAAAATGTGGGTTTTATGAAATAAAATCGTTTTGAGACTCGTGATGGTCTGATGGATGAAAAATCGTATTGGGTTTCGAGGTTGAGTTCGCTCCCACTATATGATTGCATATTTCCTGCTTTACAGCCTTATTATCTATTTCTATTGGGCTTCGACTCACAGTGTGGGATTTTGCTGTAAAATATTTTTCAGGTAAGCGTGGTCCTGTAGGTTGACTCGGTGATGCCCGGTGGTGGCTGATGACAAGACGTATATTTTGTCTTGATGGGTAGGTTATACCTGTTGTATATGTTTCATGTTTATTTGTAACATGTTGTAAATCGTATACTGTGATTATGAATGTATGCTTATTTTAATGCTTTCGAGAGAACCTTGGGTTGGTTCTTGTTCTCCGTAGTTTCATACTACGTTTTTCGTTGTTGGGATCAACAGTTTACAAACGAAATTTTCAAATGGTTTTTGCTTCACATAAATCTTTGTGCTTCAAGGTAGATTTTTTAACGGCTTAAACTTATTTTAAAATGAAAAAATTTCTTTATTCAAAAAACGTATTTTATTTTTAAAGGCTTAGCTTGTGAGGCTGTAACTGTAGTCTTTTTGCTACTATTTAAATCAATAAACCGTCGGTAGTACGTTTTTACAAAGATTTTGACCTTGTTTGGTCTTTTGATTTTAAATCCCTTTTGTTTGGGTAGTTTGGTGGTTGTTTTGTAGCTTTTCGCGTGACCCAGAGTTTGGAGCGTGACAACTTGATATCAGAGCTCTTGATTCGAATACCTATGAGCTATGGGAAAAGGGTGTGTTACCTTGTGAGGATGTGTGTGTTCTTGGTTGCCTGTGTTTGGAATATGAGCATGTTGATGTCGTGTATATGTGAGCATGGTGGTTAGACCTTAGGATTGATTAGTCTTGCCTTCAGGCGTTTGGACTAACAAACTTGGGAGCCAAGTTAGAACCGCATTTCATGGATGTGATTTTTAGCAGAGAATCTAAGTAGGTTATCCAAAGTGATGCGTCATTCTTGTTGGTTCTCCTCGGTATCGGTGGTGTGTCTGCATGATCGTTGTGACTATGTGTTAGCATGATTTTGTGGTATGTGGTAGAAGTAACATGGTAGATCGACCTTAGGTTGTCGTGTTTCATGCTTTCTTCATATACGACCTGTACACCCTTAGAGGCGACGAGACTGTGATTTGGATCTTGGTTATGCGACTCAGTTGCTATCAGTTGCAGAAGCAGGGTTATGGGTTGAGCGTTGATCGCTCGGTATGTTGTGGAACTCATCAATGAATTGGGTTCAGCCGTGTGAGGTTGGCCTCGGTTGGCAAACCGTTGATTATTTGAGCAGAGTTTTGTTCAGGTATAGTCGAAGTATGGTTGATGGCTTTTACTTGGGTTGCTGACTCCTCTCAAGAGTTGCAGTTGTATTCGGGTGATGAGGTATCGGAGACCCCAAGAATCAGTCGTTATGACTAGATTAGTGGAAGATCTGAGGAGCGTGGTAATCCCTTTTGGGGTTTTGATGTACGTGATTTTGACCGTGTGATGGATTAGATACGTCGTGAGCCATATTATGTCTTGAGCTGTGTACTCGAGACGTGGTATAGACGGAAACATAGTGGATGGGAGCATAGAGATCCTTGGCCGAGCGTATGTTGAAATAGCATAACGTGTGGTTCTGGAGATATTTCCTGGTAGTCAGGATATCGATGGTGGTCAGCAAGATGCTGTTGGTAGTCTGAGCAGTCTGATGACCTTAGACGTTGTGTACCTTTTGCGGTTTGAAAATTGAGTTCCGAGTGAGTGAGCTCAAGGATATGGGAATGAGTATGAATTGTAGTTATAGTGGGAAGAGCACGGGTTATGGCTATATAGGAATGTGTAAGGGCTCCTGCGGCGAGTATCGATTCTGTGAGATTCCCATGGGAATGCAGGTCAGTGGTTTGGTCGATATGCTAGTGATTGGGAGATCGCGTTTGGGAACCGTGTGAGGTTCATGTGGTTGGTTTAGTGTTGAGATGATGTATCCCGGGTATGATATGTTGGGAGGTTATTTGTGTTCTACCTTAGGTTCAGAGATGGGTATGTTGTTCGCCCATGGAAACGAAGTGTGGAGTGATGAGGTTCATCAATGGACCGTGTGGTTTGACTGGCCTAGAGTGATAGGTGAGAAATTATAGGGTACGATGCTTGTGATCGATGTGTGCTTTGAGAGAAAAAGTGTGAAAGGTGTATGCATGGTTGTGGGAGTTATTAGTAACTCTAAACAAAAGGTCCCAGTATTGGGTTCCCTTTGTTTGACGCTGTGCCTTGAACAGTGAGCTCGAGGCTGTGATGTGATCGTGGTTTGCCTAGCAGGAGTTAGGTGACTAAGCGCAACCGTGTGAAGTGAGATTTTGGGCGCAATGATATGTGTTGTGCCAGGTATGCGGATGGACGGTGTTTATGTGTGTGAATGAGGTCTGAGCGTTGAGATTTTGGTGTAGCGGATGATCTGAGTATCGTGATCGTGGTTGACAATAGCTATGTGACCGTAGTCGATGTGGCCTCGAGGTAGGACTTACAGAGTTCTTAGAGGCTAAGTGTTGAGGTGTACTCCCAGTACACTGAGGTTGGGTCATGGTTTCTTGTTGACCCTTTTTCTTTCCTTTGGATGGAAGGAGGAAGAGAGTTTTCTCGTAGGCGATTGTCATGACGACTGTCTGGTGCGAGTTGTTTCATCTCGGTTGGATGGAGATGCCAGGTTCTTGATGAGTTCAGATTTAGCCATGTTCTGAGACTGTGGAATCTCAGTGGAATTGTACTCTTGTTGTGACTCGGGAACTTATATCGCTGTGATTGGGTGATGGTTGGACTAATGCTTTGTGGTTTCAATGGATGATTGAACCATTTGAATTGTGATCCATGTGAGGTTCGGTTGGTAGACAGGAGTGC
Source organism: Heliamphora exappendiculata (assembly GCA_034768845.1). NCBI lineage: Eukaryota > Viridiplantae > Streptophyta > Magnoliopsida > Ericales > Sarraceniaceae > Heliamphora > Heliamphora exappendiculata. Next base: position 2,132 of record JAOTRH010069937.1, on the reverse strand, counting down.
TTGTGATGATTCTTGTCGACAAGGGAGTTGGTGTTGAGACGTAAAGTTCTCTTGTAGTGATTAGTTATGGATCGTTAACCGTGGTGTGCGTCTGGTTGTGTTTCTAACTCTTGGCAGAGCGAGGGTTTGTCAGAACAGTGCGGCTGTGATATGTGTATGGTGGGTTTTTGGTAGACTTATGTGAGTCTGGCTTGGGTCTTGTTTGGAACTTGGAACTGCTCAGAGTTCTTGGAGTCGAGAAGTGGTTGTCGACTGTGGTAAGTGTTGTGCTTCGGCATAACTATTTTTTGTATGGATGGTGGTCTCGAGAGTGTGATAAAGTATGGACGAGGAAGGATATGACATTTAAAAATCCTTGGTTGGCATAGCCTGTTCGGATCGACGCGATTGTTTGGTTGGAAACGGAGGAGCTGTGATGAGTTCTGGATGTGAGAAAATTGCTAAGTGTAAGATGCAAGTCTTGGTTGGTGTCTTGGGTTTGAAAATTTGCTATTATGGATTTAAGAAATTGATGTATGTGTTCTGCGTTGGAGTTGATACTATATGTTAGTCGACCTATTCGCTTGGCCGAATCACGGGAATCATGTTTGATTTGTCAGACGACGGAGATCGTGTTTGATTTGAGGTTGATTTGTAGCCTTGGTATTAGTGATCTGATGGTGAGACGTTGAGTTGTGCAGGTTGTTGGATACCTATGAGATGTTCTATTTATGTGGCGTGTTTGGTCAAGTGACTCGCTAGAGTCAGGTGTCTTCGTGGCTGTGATGCCAGATCGATTTTTAGTTGTGTGAAACCTTATCCCAGACATTGGTGTGCCACCTGATGTTTATCCTGGGTGAGAATTGTGGTTCGTGATGAAAGTCTGAGTAGAGGATAAAGGTTTGAGGGTTTGAGAGTTTGCAGAGGTCTGTTCTTTGGTGTTCTAGGTGAGTTAAGTGAACTTCTCTCTGGTGAGCTTCTCTCTGGAATTGGCTGTTGTGTTGTTGCTTGTGGATCGGTGTCATGATAGCTTCAGTAATGGAGATATTGACATCGGTAGGGTGATGATGTGGTATCAAAGTCAATGGTCATCTGGTGATCGTCAGGACTTGAGTAAGGTTTGTGTGTAGTGTGTGTGACTTCATGTGACCGATGTCAGGGCTTGACGTCGTGTGTTTGGACTTGTAGAGATGGTCTTTGGGGAGCATGGCAAGATGTGATTAAGCCAGTATGTGGCAATGAAGATGAGAGTGATAGTCTCTGTGTTCGAGCATAGAGCATGTTTGAGATCAGGTACCGTGGTGAATAGGTCTCTTGCTTTGCGTCTGTTGTCGGAGTGGTTTGAGTTCGGTGAGAGTTGTGTTTCGAGGTTTGGCAGCGTGAGCTGGATCTTGATCCTCTATTTCATAGATGTTTCCTGGATGATGGTGGTGTCAGTGGATCGTGTTGTGGGATCAGTCTGTATGGAGGTTGATTCTTCATGTCGTGTTTGCCTTGCTTGACGATGGTTGTGTATTAGTTTTGTGACAATGATCTTTGGGATTTCAGTCGTGGAGGCATGTTTGTTGTTGTACAGTGTTGCTGGGATTGTATATGAGATTGTTGATGGTTACGCGCTGGTGTTTGGCTTGAGTTTCCGTATTAAATTTTGGGGATGAAATTCCCTTAAGAGGGGGAGAGTTGTAAGACCCTGACCTATTTTATTTTTGGAATAATTTCAGGATTGACAGAATTAGAGTTAATCTTTGACCTCGGGCATTGGGGTTTGTGCTTCTTCACAGTATAACAACAGGTGCGTATGAGTTTTATGCTTGTTCGAGTTCCGTTGAGGCTCGTTTGGTTTGGTTTAAGTCTAGCAAACCAGTTTTACGCAGAAAAAAAAAACTACCATGAGGTTCGGTCGACTGGAGGGGTTGGCCCAGTCGACTGGACCGAGATTTACTAGTTCGGTCGACTGAACTAGGGTGTTCGGTCGACTGGACCATGGCGCTTGGTAATTTTCATGTTTCCAGTAGGCTGTTCAGTCTACTGGAGTGGGGGTCCAGTCGACTGAACTGAGGATTTTGGCAGATTTTAGAGTTTTTCTATAAATATCAGGCTTGGAGATATTTTGGAAAAGATTACTTCTAAGCTAAGTTTCAGTTCTCTCTGCC
>JAOTRH010069936.1:0-50574 GCA_034768845.1 Heliamphora exappendiculata | reverse complement strand
AATGTTTGCGCAGCGATAATGGTGGCGAGTATCTCTCCACCCAGCTGAAGACTTTTCTTTCAACTAATGGTATTATTTATCAGACTTCTTGCCCCACTACCCCACAGCAGAATGATATCGCTGAGCGCAAGAATCGCAATATTATGGAGACTGCTCGTGCTCTCTTGTTTCAAATGCACGTGCCCAAGCAATTTTGGGACATGTCGTGTTAACTGCTTACTACTTAATTAACCGTCTCCCCTCTCAAGTCCTTGGTGATAAAATTCCGATGGCAGTTCTCTCCTGCAGCGAGCCTTTTCTCTCTACCCTTGCGAAATTTTGGCTTCCTTTGTTATGTTCGTGACACTCATCCTCAGCGAACGAATGAAGTTGGATGCTCGGGCTGTCAAATGCATTTTTCTTGGTTATTCGAAAGCTCAAAAGAGGTATCGTTGTTTTTGTCCATTCTCCGCAAGTTCTTTGTGTCCCGGAATGTTGCATTTGTGGAGTCTACTCCTTTCTTTTCTGCATCAGACTCAGCTGTGTCGGGGAGTGAGTGGTCTGATATTGAGCATCTTGATTTTTTAGTATCTTGCTTGCTTTTGTCCTCTTCTACAGCTGTTCCTCCTACTGCGGGGTCCTCTCCACCTTCTCCTTCCACTCCTTCAGCTTTCTTGGAACTTTCCTCTACTGAGCCAGTCTCCTCGTCTGCAAATCCTCTGCCCACGGCACGCGTTTCTTCCCCTGGTCGTGATACTCCTATTGCTATTCGAAAATCTTATCGCACTTGCAGGGATCATCCTCTCTATACTACCTCCTACAAGGGCCTCTCAGTCTCCTTGCAGACGTGTATCGCCACCCTCGATCAGGCCACTATTCCTCACACTGTTTCCGAGGCCTTAGCTGACCCTGGCTAGCGGGGTGCTATGTTAGAGGAAATGCACACTCTTGAATCCACTTCTACCTGGTCTCTCGTTTCTCTTCCGGAAGGCAAGCAGGCATTTGGTTGCAAATGGGTCTTTATGGTCAAGGTCAATCCTGATGGTTCTCTTGCCCACTTGAAGGCCCGTCTCGTTGCAAAAGGGTATGCTTAGACATATGGGGTTGACTATTTTGAGAACTTCTCTCCCGTCGCTAAGATGGCATTTGTTCGTCTGTTTATGTCTCTGGCTACTACTCGCCATTGGCCTATGTACCAGCTTGACGTGAAAAATACTTTTCTCCATGGCGATTTGCAAGAGGAGGTATATATGGAGCAACCTTCCGGTTTTGTTGCTCAGGGGGGGTCGCAACTGGTCTGTCGTCTCCATTGATCTCTTTATGGCTTGAAACAGTCTCCACGTGCGTGGTTTGGTTTGCTCAGCGTGGTTTGGTCTCTTTATGGCTTGAAACAGTCTCCTATTGATCAATTTGTTTCCTATGATCGTGTCTCTTCTTATCTTCACTAATTTGCTATTAACTTGTCTGGTGTTCTTGTTCCTTCCTCTCATACGCAGGCTTTGTCTTTATCTATTTGGAAGCATGCTATGGGTGAGGAGATAAGTGCTATTCATAGGAATCAAACTTGGGAGCTCACCGTCTGCCTCCTGAGAAACAAGTTGTCAATTGTCTTTGGGTATATTCTGTCAAATAATTTCCTAATGGATTTGTAGAGTACCTTAAGGTTCGTTTAATGGCCAAAGGCTATACTCAAACATATGGTATCAATTATTTGGAGACTTTCTGTAGCTCACCTGAATTCGGTTTGCATTCTTCTATCTGTTGTTGTTAGTCGTTCTTGCTATTGTATCAACTTGATATTAAAAATGTCTTTTTTTGTGGCGTATCTTCAGAAAGAGATCTATATGACTCAGCCTCCCTGGGTATGTTGTGACAAGTAGTGAGCACCTTGTTTTTCGCTTACGTAAGGCTTTCTACAATCTGAAGCAATCTCCTTATGCCTAGTTTGATCACTTCAGTTCTGTTGTTTTTGCCTATGGTTTTCGGCGTTTCACATCTGATCATTCTGTGTTTGTCCATCATTCCTCTAGTGGAACTATTGTGCTAATTGTTTATATTGATAACATTATCATTTCCGGTGATGATTCTGTTGGCATTGTTGACATCAAGGAACAGTAGAGTCAACACTTTCATACCAAAGACTTAGATACTCTTCTTAGGGTGTTTTCTCTCTCTACGCAAGCATGCACTTGATCTATTAGCTGAGACTAGGCTCCTTAGTGCTCGTCCTATTAATACTTCTATGAATTCTACAGTTAAACTTAACACTAAGTAAGGTGATCTCTTTCTCGATGTTGGTTGCTGTCGTCGTTTAGTTGAAAAACTCATTTATCTCACGGTTCCTCACTCCGACATTATTTATGTTGTTGGGGTAATTAGCCAACATATGCAATGTCCTCACCAACCTCACTACGACGTTGCTTGTCATAGATTGCATTATTTAAAGAGTGCTCCGAGTCGAGGTTTGTTATATTGGTCTTCTGATTTCTTGTCTATAGTCGCGTTTAGTAATGTGGATTGGGCTGGTAACCGCTCTAATTGGCGGTTTACCTCTAGTTATTGCACTTTCGTTAGTAACAATCTTGTCGCTTAGCATAGTAAAACACCAACCGTGGTTGCTCGTTCCAGTGTCGAAGCTTAGTACCATGCTCTGGCTCCTATAGCCTCTGCGATGTTTTAGGTTAAATACTAGTTACTTTTGTAATGGCAGTTGGAACGATATTAACTCTTATTTATTTACTATTTATGTTACGCCAAATGTTCTACAGATACAAGTTATTCAATCTTCCAAACTCTCATTTTTTGATTCTAGGCCACAAGAATTATTTGTTTCTATCGCTCTTTTTTTACCCGTAATAGGTATTGGTATTTACCCTAATTTCGTTCTTTCGTTATTAGTTGACAAGGTAGCAGTTTTTCTATCTAATTTTTTTATAGATAGTTTTCACAAATAAAAAATGAATCCTATGGTTTTCTAAATTGTACAACGACAATCGGGCTGTCATTTTTATTGATAATAATTCAGTCTTTCATGAGCGAACTAAGCATATCAAGATTGATTGTTACTTTATTTAAGATTTGCTGATGCAGAAGCATATCGTCACTCTTTATATTCGCTCATAAGATCCGTTTAGAGGCATCTTCAATAATCTTTTAGCTCATATTTCTTTTCACCACTTGTCTTCCAAGCATGGCATATTTGACATCTATACTACAGCTTGAGGGAGAGTGTTGGCACATTAAGTTTTCAGTACTTTATCCTTCAACTCAAACTAAAGAGAAGCCAAACTAAAAGAACATGGTCAATGTCTGACAATCAATGCATATCAACAACAGCTTGAGTTTACCTACCAGAACAATTTAACATCATCTCGTCTATATAGAATTTCTGGCTTTAACATACTTGGAATTGGTAGAAAGAAATGGCTCGTTGCTTTTAACCACTTTATAGAAGTGTCAAGTTTTATATCTGAAATTACATTTTGGGAATGCCATGAAGCATAAAAATGTAAAACAAAAGCAGCGAAACATATGACTGTAGTACCTGTTAGAATAACATCTCCTTCAAAAAGTGTCATGATAGAGCTTATGTGGCTAATCAAATACGGGATCCTAAATATCATATCCCTGGTTGAGCCTTTCTGCCGAATTTCTTCATCTACCTGGGAAGAAATGTGTCCATTCATCAATCAGTTTGGAACTACATAAACAGTTAGTAATCCAAAAGGCACAAAAAAATAAAAAAGCGCACAAAAAATGAAACCTTTAACCACAATTCTACATCATGTGGATCTGGCACCATTGATCTGGGTATCTGCAGAAGGAAGATTTGGCTATCAACTTGAGTAAGTCGGAAGAGTAAATAAGGCACATCATGCCCATTTAACTAGAAACTAAACAGTGGGGTAACCATGTAACTTAATATAAATTATCTTTTCAGTATTTTTTTCCCAAACCTTGATGTATCCACTTTATTAATATACCATATGTAAGCTGTAACTAAATACCTAAACCCCTCATTCATCCGGCATAGATATGACACAGAATAAAGGTTAGCTTATATCTAACATATATACCACTAAATAGAGAGAAGGAAGGTTGATGACATGCTTCCTTTAAGCATAACTATAAATTTATGGAAAGATCACCGATCAGTAAATAAATATATAATATATCATATATATACATATACAAATCATTCATAATCCCCAATACCAGCCTCCCACCCCCAAATATATATGTATGCATGCATGTATGTATGTATTTTGTGTGTGTGTGTGAGAGAGAGAGAGAGAGAGAAAGAGAGAGTGTGTGTTTGAGCGTGTGCGTGTGCATGTATACCAATAAGTGCCCATTTGAATGCGGAAAAATAAAAGCAATTTCTAGGATAAAATAAAAACCATCCAAAATTGCAGTTTGTTTCTTACAACAGAACTAATTGGTGTGAAGGTGTCCTGTCCTTTAGCTATAGTCCATGGAAGACCTGCAGACTGGCATATAGAATGAAAAAGGAGGACACAGTTATTAGAAAAGAAATATGGTTGATTGAATTGGAAAACACTTCTGAAAAGCCGAAATATAGTTTATTCTAGTGAAAACAAAAGATAGTGAATGAAGAAAGAATTTCTCCGTCAGAAGAACTAAGGGTTGGTTGTTAGATGCATACATCAAATGAAGTAAATATATTTATCCAAGGGAACTATATCATGTAAATATATTCATCCAATGGAACTATATCATTCCTTGACTTAGCATTCACATTCTATACCTATAAGAATCCTAGCAACCTTTTCTGAAAGATGGTATAAATTGCATCGACTCTACATGAACTTTTGCTTTTAATTACATATTACCATTCATAGCTTTCCTCAACAAAGAAAAGGCTTTTCATGCTAATGAATACGCATCATGACAGGTTCTCCCATTAAGCAGCCCGAAAGAGAGAAAATAGGGAGCTGGGGAAGAACAACAATAACAAGCTAGACACGTACGGGGAAAAACATGAAAACGTGTAACATAAGAAACAGTACAAAAGAGAGAAACTTAGTTGAAAAAACTCAAATTGATTAAAGAGAATATTTTAGGCAAAAGATTCCTATGTAATAAACTTTGATGAAATCTAAAGGAAACAAAAATTTCACCTTTGCAGAAGCTTGAATTTCCCTAGCAGTCATATCCAGTGCAAGGGCATAACCTGTTAGACAAAAGGCCTATTCTGAGTTCATTGATAATACTAAAATATCTATAATAATTTGAGAAAGGATACCATGCCACCGACACCAATCAATGCAAAAGTTTTGCCCCCTTTTCCAGTAAAAATGAATTATGCATATGTCATGAAAAGTGAGAATAAGATCCATCAGCCATTAATCTCCCCGAGAGGAGTCAAATGGAGAGGAATGCATCATGCATACACTTGGCCATAAGACTTTTAGGACAAGGTGCCATGAATAAAGGTTGTGCATCATAAGACAATCATGTCATTGGCTATAACAATTCTGATGCACCAGTAGATACATTTGGCATGGCATTTGAACCAAGATCTTAGCATAATCTTAGAAAGCCCTACCCTATTGCTGGCCATGTACCAGTGGTAATGTAAGCCTTTGAATCTTGTCAAGACATCGCTGACTATGCTGCAGTACATGGCATCTTGCTATACACTAAAACATAAACATTTGTGGTTACCAACTTCAGCTTTTGAAGAAGCATAGGATATCTCCCCACTCAAAGGTGTACTTGTAGAGCCAAATTCTCCAATTAAAGCACCATGTAATCTATTATAGTTAGGATCTATCTAGGTCGCTTTACAGGCAAGTTCATAAATCCAATTGTTCTTGTAACATGAAAAATGGGGCTGTATAACTTTTCCAAGCAATACCCAAGACTCCCACGCCTTTCTTGGTTTGACCATATGGCGATTTCCGTCGTCATAAACTGAGAGAAAATTAAAAAGTCTCCCTTTGCATTTCCCATTGATTTGTCTGCAGACTGGACGTACTATGATTCTTAATTATTTGTTGCTACTCACTACGTTGTTCTTCCCTTTTGATTTTGAACCTGGTCAACGAGTCTTGAGCCTTTTGCCCATGCAAGCTGAAGGGATTGACTCAGAGATAGGAGTGAGCAAGACTGACTCAAAGATAGGAGTGAAATTTAAGGGATTCCCTGTCATGCATGAGTCTTCTTCTTCTTCTTCATGCTCAACAAAAAGAAATTTATCTTCTCAAAAGGACTAGGACAATCAAAATATCAAAATTCTTGAGTCGTCTCAATGGGTTCAGAATACAAGTCTTCTCCGCCTGGTCTATCCAGCACATTGTTTTCAAAAAATAGTGCTATCAAAAAGCATTATCAATGAGTTTCTTCATAAATCTTCATAATAGAGTAGAGACAAATGGGAGTAAGCCTTTGTATTATGTTCTTATCGCTCAGTTCCTAACTATCTCTATCTATCAAAAATAGAAGTGTATGTTCATTCATAATCGGGAAATTGTCTTCAGTCAGAGAGGTAAAGAGGTACGGATACTAATAGAGTGGCTTAAATGTGTGTACATACATGTATACGTATATCAATATAGAAAATGGGCAGTATCTTACGAAATCAAGTAGCCAAAAAGTTAGAAAACCCAAAACCCAACAAATTGAATTAAGTGCGCTCGTGCAGCATTGAATTTTAAGAGTAAGTGATGAACTCAATTAGTGGTACATACGCTTTTATCACAAAATTGAACTATACCTCCAACATAGTCCATAGCAGTAGCCTCAGGAACATCACGAGCTTTCTGACCGATCAAAACAGCCAACTCCACCTCATGATCCAGTGACTCCAATGGGTGTGGAATTTCAATCGTTCCTCCATTTTCCAAATAAGAAGATGTTGGCTTCATAAACAACACCGGCTCCTGCCAAAAAATATACACATATACATAGTTGTCAAATTGGAATACAAATCTTGTATCATTTTTCTATTTTAGCGAATAGTGTATCTAATCGCACCAAGTATTTTAAGATATTTAGCATATCTAAAAATATGACGGAAAATATGTATATTTAATATAATACAAACATCTTGCAAAAATAAAAAATTAAATAATGTGTGCATCAATAAGTCTCTAGTTTGTACATAAGAGAAAATCAGAAAACTTTACCAATGTTAGTGGCCATAAATCAATATCATAAGATACTTAATACCAGTTGAGAATATATTAATGAAGGCAATTAAATATTAAAGAAAAATACCCAATGTTTTAACAATACAAAACTTTCTAATAATATTTACCTTTACAAATTAAATTCATCTAAAAATTAATTATTAATGTACAATATGTATCGAGCAGCAATTTCAAAAAATTTAGTAGGTAGTCATTCATAAACTTAAACCTCCGTTTATGATAGAAGCCTATTGATTTATTGTCTTACTAATAAAAAATAAAATGAAAATAAGTCATTTTTGTTTGAGATATATATTTATTTGTTAGCTTATTCTGAATATTTGTTGTTTGAAAGAAATTGACATATTTTCTTTTATTTCTTTATACAATAACAACTTCTGTTTGGAGAACAAAATTTTTAACTTGAGGATTATTTCATACTTTTTTCCATTCGTAATGCTCTTAGGGTTTTGGTCCAAAGACAGATCAAGCTACTTGTGGTACATGCCCTAAGCTAATTTTCATCCCAAATCTTAGCTTATTTAATGACTTGTAAACCAATAAGTCATTGAACCAAAACTAGGCAATTTTCATTTGTTTAATAGGATACTAATTTTTTCACTAAATAATAATTAGAGAAATTTTGGTAGAGATTCAAATATCAATTGATATTTAAATATTAGTCCTATTTAACTTTTTTTAATAAAATTAGCCCCAACACATTAATGTTTACTGAAAATACCCTTAAATTACATCTTCAGGAGATTTCAAATGTAATTGACCAAATCCCTTCCTAAACGAGAATCAAAAATCTCGCCCAAAAAAATCCGCAACAATGATGATAGTTGCCAAATATGGAACATATCATCTTCAAACATCCTAAATCTAAAAATCTCTTTCCAAAAAATCATCAAGGAGCCCTAACCCTAAAACATTATATTACTTTTATATAGTCTAACAAAAAATCAATATAAGATTTCTTTTATATTACTTTCGTCCAGTTAAAATTATTTCACAACTAATATATTATATATTTTTTCTCCAAAATTTACAAAAAAAATCAGTACAAGATTTCTCGTTTGAAAATACATTTACTTTTCCTATGTTTTAATTGATACATTTATTAATTAAAAACAAAATTAATATTATGTATCTACTTGATACATTTATTAGTTATAACTATATGCTAGTATCGTAACAATTGTGTTGCCGCGTAGTAACTAATACATTTATCAGTTATAATTGTATTGTGGTATCTTAACAATTGTACTGTAAAGTAGTAACTGATAAATGTATCAGTAATACTTTTTTTCTTAATATATTATTGACAAATTTATCAGTTTCATCCTCACTAATCAATCTTCCTAAGTTCCTCAGCCACAACGAAAATCCATTAAGTCAGTGCACACTGTAGTAATGGCCACTTGGCAATTAAAAGGAAAAAAAAATTCCATACCATCAATGTCGTCTCCTTCTTCTAAAGGAAAATCCAACCATGTCTCGGGATGATGCGCGATAGTCAGCCCGAAAGCCAACACCTCTTCAGTATTACCAACGGTTCCCCCGATCGAATCCATGAGGAGGACGAGGGGGAGAATGAGGACGAGGGAGACGACGAGGATGAGGAGGACGGGAATGACGACAGGCCAGTGGATGCACTGGTTGATCCCGGCGAGGACGGGGAGGGCAAGGAAGATCTCAACGCATAATTGGATATTATACTAAATTCAAACTTTCCTTATGATAGAAAAAAAAAGTCTAATAATTTAAATAGGAATAAATCAATCATAAAATCTTATCCTGATTTATAATGGGACTAAAATCAATAAGATAAATGTGGTATAACTAAAACTCTTATGAGATAAAAAAAAAGACTAATATTCAAATATCTCTAATAATTAATCAGATTGTTTGGAGAGAAATTATCCAGTGATCTTGTCTCTTGGTTGGGGTCAATTGCATTTTTAGTGGAGTTAATTATAAACCAATTTAAAAATCAAATACTATAAAAACTATTTTTCTCCCAATGGGTCAATTGACCCCACCAATGAAGCGTGACGTCGCGGCCGTCGCCCTATATGCATCTTATCATAGATTGCATATCGCATATACATCACATATAATATGTAAATCATAAAATGCATTTAACATAGATACGATATCCGATACGGAGTAATTATTCAATAGTCCAAGAGGAACATGTTGCATTACTTACGTGATCGCTCCCATCCAATGACGAAGCGGAAAACACTCTAAACATAACAATGTGGACACACCCTTGTTGAGTAGATAGGAGACGAGGGTCACCAACTTAATGTGTATTGGATATTTTTATTTGCTGAGAGCATCACGTGTCATCACGTAATACTTTGGAAGCATCTAATAATTTGCCATCCAATATGTAATGATTTACCTCGGAAAGTATTGAATAGTAAGATATTGATAAAAGAACACACAAATACGTAAACCTACATAGATATAACAGATCTACAGCATATCTATACACGCGGAAACATATATACAGAATCGATCGATTGTAATTGAGCATAAATATGGAGTTTGTTGTCTAGGTTAAAATTCGAAGGCCTAAGGGGAATTTCTAAGAGAGAAACGGGGCGGACCTTGGGGACGGCGTTGCCGAGTTCTTTGGCGTGAGCGGCGTAGTTTCGGCCGACAGCAACGATCTTAGTTCCAACGCCGAGGAGCTTCTGATACGCAGATGACGCGGTCGCCATGGTCGTCGTCGTCTCTTCACCTCCCAGCAACTAAATTGCATATATGTAGCTTGTGTTTGGGTAGTTTTTTAGGCTTTTGGTTTTTTTTTTGTTATTTTTTATTAAAAAAATAAATATAAAAAAATATAAGAAAATTAATTAATTATAATAGAAAGTCATATAAAAAGCATTTAAGGCAAAAACTAAAAAAAAAAAAAAGCTAACCCTTTGTGAATTTTTTTAGTAACCTGATGCTTTTCTTATATGATTTTTTTGTTGGTGAAAAATATTTAAGTTGCCGATAATATTTTTAAAATTTTTTGCGTTATAACTAGAAAATAAAAAAATTCTAATTAAAAAATAAAATAATTTCAAATATGACCAAAAAAAATCACTTTAAGATTTTTATATACTTTTTTTTTAATAAACTTTTTTAACTTTTTTTAAAATGACAATACTTTTAAATTTATTTTATCGTAATAAATTGAGAAAGTAAAAAAAAATTACCTAAGAAATTTAAAAATATCATAAAAACAAAAAAAATCGCTAAAAAGGTAAACTAAACAAGTTTAACTCGTACTAGTTTGTGCAATTTATATTTATATATAATTTTTTTATATTTTGAAAAAAATAAATTAATATATTTACAATTCTAATTTTGTTTTATATATTGTGAATATTTTTAATAAATATGTATTGTAAATATTATTATTAGAATTATTTAATTATATTATTATTAAATATTTACAGTTATTTTTAGTTGGCACGTGTTAAACGACTTTTTCAAACAAACTGCAATAGTTTTTCTATTTTTAATTTTTTTTAAAATATTTTTTGAATCATTTTAAAGAGAAGAATCAAAAAATATGCTTAGTCTTGATTAAATAAATAAAAAATTTATAAAAATAAAAATAAATATAATTAAATAAAATAAATAAATAAATCATTATTCCAAACAAAGTCAACGTATTGTGTCAATCGACATAGAGACTAAAAACGCTATTAGGCTAGCTTTTAGCATGTTTTAATAATATTTTTAAATATTTATGATTTTTTTTTACGTGAAAGTTTATAGTGTTTTTGAATTGATTTCTGATTTTTTCTTACTTGGGAGTTTTTTCTTTTCTATGTGAAAGCCTTTTTTTCTTACTGATGTGCTATTTTATTGAATTCAATGTATTTTTTTTATTAATTTTATATCAAATTTTTAATTCTTTTAAGTTCTATGATCTTTTTCGATTAAAAAAATGGTATAACTCCGATCAACGTCCAAACAAAAATAAACGCAGTTGTGCTTTTTTTTTTTTCATAGCACTTTATTATAACGCTCACTCAATTATAATTAAGGAATACTCCATTTATTGATCACGAAATAAAAAAGTTAGGTCCTGTTTTTATGTAATAAATCTTTTTTATTTAATGGTCACGTTCGACAATTAGTTTTAGGCTACGCTCTTTACTTTTTGCTGAAAGTTTAAAAAATTCAAAAATTTTATTTGACAACTTAAAGTCTTTTAATTTTTTAATTTTTTTGTTTTTTATATATTTTCTTAAAATATCATAACTTTTATTATAGACATCTATTTTTATAAAAATTATATTTTTAAAATCTAATCGTTAAAATCTATTAAATAAGATTCATATTAAATAAAAAATTATCTACAAATAAATTTTAAAAACTTATAATAATTTTCAATCAAATTTTTTGTTTTTTAGCTTAAAATTATTTTAAACCAAATTTTTTGACTTATTATCTTTTGATTTAAAGTCATCACTACGGTATCAACCTGATTTTAAACTAGATTTTTTATTTAAAATCACTTTAAATAAAAAAAATTCAAAAATTTATGTTTCTCTCTTTCTAAGGTTTAGACTTGTATACTTGAGTTTGCTAGTAACATATTTAGAACACCTTTTCAACTAGTTTTAAGTTGAATTTTTTTATTTAAAGTCATTCTAAGTTAAAAGGTAAAAAATTTAATTACCTGAGATATAAGTTACTTTTAAGCCAAAGGCTTGAAGTTGTTTTAAGCCAAAAGGAATTTTGTTTAAAGTTGTTATAATTTTTTAAAATCTATTTTTAGATAATTTTATATTTAATATAGATTTTGTTTTATAAATTTTGATCGGTATATTTTCAAAATATAATTTTTATAAAAAAATAGATGTGTATAATAAAAATTATAATATTTTTAAAAAATAAAAAAAATATATGTAAAAACAACAAGGCTAAAAGCCTTTAAATTAAAAAACAAGACTTTTTTATTTTAGGACTTTTAAGAAAAAATGCAAATAGTTGATTTTAAGCTGATTTTAAACCAGGCTTATTGACTTTTTATTCTCTCCGTCAAACACACTCTCCCTTTCCCTTCCCTTCTCTCTTCCGAAAATCACTAACGTCAATCCGAAACCACCCTCATCCCAAAATCATTCCCCAAAATCACCTCCACCCCAAAATGACGATCACATTCACCTCAAAACTATCCTCAAAATCACATTCACCCCAAAATCACCCCACAAAATCACTGTTCCACCCAAAACTGCCCTCAAAACTATTATCTCCCTCTAAAATCACTACCTCCAAACCACCCCACAAACTCGTCGTTCCCGTCCCCCTCGCCGCCCAAACCACCATCCCCCTTCAAAGCCCTAGCCAAACTCTTAGAGCATCATTAACAAACTAGTCTTTTTTATTTTTTAGCTAAAATAGATAGCCAATAACTAAAAAATGCACTATATCAAACTGGTCATCGAACTAGGTATTTTAGATATTAGACTTTTGGCTCAACAAATGTAGTCAGCGCTTTTGGCTAGCTAAATATTAAAAAATATTATTTTTGATAGTTGAGTCTTGTGATATTTGGTAATAAAAAATAGGTTTAAATTAAAATAAATTCAATATGAATTTTCAAAAAACAAAACAGAGAAAGAATAGAGAACATGTTAGAAAATGTCTTCAAAAAAGTAGGCTAACTAAAATAAAAGAAAATAATTAATATTTTACTAAAAAACTAAATAATTTAATAAAAATGCCTTTTCTTGCCTTAGAGTTAGGCCCTAATTGGCAATTTTAAACGCTAAAAAATTAAGATTGTATGTTTGATAAAAAATAAAAAAGATTAAAAAACTAAAAGATTAAATTAAAACGCAAACTCTCATAATATTCTATTTAAACTCCAACCACTTTTAAAATACAATAATACTAATTATTCGTAATTTATTTGCTACCACTACCAACTACATATAATTATTAATATCAAATACATAGAAATATAAAATTATCTACTTTGAACAAAAAATAAAATAAAATAAAATAAAATTTTTACCAAATAATCACATTCAAAAAAACTAACTTAAAAATTAAATTATTAAATAATTTACTTTAAACATAATTTAATTTTTTAACTAAAAATATAAAAAAATTAAAAAACTAACTTTTAACCTAGTTAGCCTTAAGCTTCCCCTACAAAGTTTTATTATTGTACAAGCATTTAATCACATGTTGTTTTCAGATGACTAGATTTTTACACTTTTACTAGGGCATTAGCCATGATGTCCAACCTATTTTTAGGAGGGAAAATTACAAAAAAAAAAAAAAAAAGAAAGAAAAATGAACAACTTAGGGCAAAAAATTCTTGATCCCCAGAGGGCCAGAACTATGGGTTGTGGTTATAACTTTTTTTTGTTTCTCTAAAATATAAAATATGTAAGAAAGGTTTATTTTCTTGTAAAAGTAGGAACTAATTATCTTGTTTTTAAAATCTTTTCATAAATCATCTAATATTTTAATTATATTTTTCCACAATTTAATGCTTATCAAACTAAGAAATTAATACCTCCCAGAATATTTTATTTAAAAAGATATTAATATCTATACATAATAATTTATTTATTATCAAGACTAACTATGTATAATTCTTATAATTATATATAGTTATAATATATATATCAAAAGGAATAAAGGCTAGTTATAATATATATTTCGCCAAATGCAAAACCGACAGTTCATGCTTCACAAAAGGAATAAAGGCAACTGCTATTAACAAAAAAAATTTAGACTTCCTAAAGAAATGAAGCAGTATATATATATATATAGATATATATATATATATATATATATATCATGCCAAAATATTCAAAATTAGGCAAATTCTATTAATTTCACATATACAAACTGAAAAAAAAAAAAAAAAAAACAGTCGGTGGAAGAAATTGACAGTGAAAATACACTACAAACATGAAATTGTATTCTCGGTGAGAGAAACCGCAATGGAAAATCCTAACTATTGTTTCAGTTTTATCCGTTGCATTTATCACACCCAGATTTCACACAAAGATTGGGTAACAACATACTAAAATCTCAAAGAACATGAATCTAAACCCAATGAAGCAAATAAATTCATATATATTTGATAAAGCAAACAGTGATCATACTCCATCAATGCCCGATAAAACGATCTATTCCTATACTGTTTTACCCCTCTACAGAAGCATTAATTGCACGGCCAGCAAGTTTGATTCCAGACTATACATTACAAATCAATTCCCAGCAATCACAAATAATAAAATAAAATGATTATTCATGGATCAAAAGTATATCACATATTCCCGAACAATACAGTACAAAGAACTTGGCTCTGATACCAATATAAATAAAATTGACATAAATATATGCAGCAAAAATATGAATAACGTACATTCAACTATGATTATTCAAGTGCTAAAAAAGATCTATTCGTTTTTTTTAATACTAAATTAGGGAGATCTCTTTATTTATAGGCAACGATACCCTTCTATTAAGGAATACTAATTGCACTTATTTATAATAAGTACCTATTCACAAAAGATATAATTTTTCACTAATATTCTTTTAATATAATAAATATATTATTTATCTATCACTCATTAAATAATACAAATAAATATAAATATCTATGTGGGCTATATATAGATAAAGAAATTCTTACATAAAACGCATAAAACATCAACCAACCTACTAGTTTTATAAATGAACGAGTTGCCTGTGGATTAAAAAAACCTTTCCCCTATTAAGAGTAAATTAATTACGAATTTTCTCTTAATCAAACTCAATCCATGCACACCCTAGCAGTTGGTTCGAGCCTTAGAACTTCTGCTAATAACACTTGGGTGTGTGACAAAACTACTGCTAATAACTTTTAACTTTCTGTTATTAATTTAGTTATAAGTTATAATTTTTTTTAAACACTTAGAACTTCTGCTACAAGTTATAATTACTTGTTTTCTACTTCAGCTATAATTTATATTCTTTACTAAAATAATCACAAGTTACAATCTATAAATTACTAATTTTAGTAATGCCAAACAACACGCTTAAGACAAAGGGATTTTACTTCTTAATATTATGAAGCCTCAATACCTTTAAGACTACATTTTATGGGTTTTGAGTGAATTCGCAACGATAATTCGAATCGTTCATCTTATAGGTATTACATAACAGAATATTTATGTAAAAAATAAGTTTGATCGAATTTTAATAGATATAAGAACAAATAATATTTTATTTTATAAAATGTACGGTTTAAACATTTTTAATTAAAAGCGTTCATTTTGTGCAATAAACTACTATTTATACATCTATTAATATCCGATTATATTACATTTTTGTATAAATAATCTATTATATAGAACCTACAAAATGAACGATTTAAATCATCGTTATTGACCCATTCAAAACCCGTAAAATAGAGTTTTCAGAGATCTTGTGAGAGGATGTGATCCAAAGGACAAAAGAATTCCCTATTAAGATGAACATAGAATCAAAAAAATGTTTTTGTGACACTAACAGCACTTCAGTGAGCAGACCCACTCAACTCTGAAATGTCTATTTTAGTAAAATACATGTATTTTGCAGTTTATGCACTAAAGTGGGAATGCATGCCTGATTTCTCGTCTGGAAATTACATTTCACACTATAAAAGGAATCAAAAATTACATCTTAGCCCCCATTGATAATTAGCTTAAAAATTAATTTTTTTACTTTTTGCATTTTTAGTCAAAAAAACTAAATTGAATTCAGAATAGATTACTTGATAACTTAGCTTTTTGTTGGGCTAAGTGTCTTGTATTCTGCCGTACCTATATTTATTATATTATTTTGTTCTATATGTAATTGAGTTGGGATAGAATTAGAAGTCCACTAAAATTCTTTACGTATATGATTTATAAATATGGGCTGATTAGAATTTTTTAAGATTTTCACGTGTATACTTATAAATAGGACACTCGTGAAGTCTCAATGTTTAAGATCGTGAAACAGAAAATTGAGAGATTAGTTAGTAGAGAGAAGGGAGACGAATTTTTTATTTTTTCACATTCGACATAGTAAAATATTTTCTCTCACTCATAGATGTTGATCGGTGTGAGCCGAACTATGTAAATCCTCAGTGTACATTATCTGCTGTTTTTTATACGTGGTTTTTGCTTTTATTCGCATTCGGGAATTGGTGTTTAAATTTCAACAAGTGATATCAGAGCCGACGGCGGACAATTTAAAACCGTGGTGGGTGATCGGAGCAAAAGGTACTATTTTTAATCTCGTTCGATATAGATTAAAAATATTTTAATTTACACACAAAAAAAGAGCGGCGGCGTCATTGTTTTTCAGATAAAGAAGCGGCAACAGTTGGTTTGGGTAAAAATTGTTTGTGCACAGAAATCGTGTCTTTCTTTTTCACAAACCGAGCAGCAATTTTTTTCTCAAAACACAGCAACACAGCTTTGAACGTGGGTTTTGGGAATTGAAAACCACTGTTTCGTTGAGAATCAATTGATTTGTTCCAGATTGGGATTTGAGATTTGGGATTTGGGATTTGGGATTTGAGATTTGGGATTTGGGATTGATTTAATTCAAGAGTTTTTATCTTACGTGGGACAAAGTTTTGAAATTGATGGTCAAAATTATTTTGTTATATCGATTCGAATATATAGTAAAATAATTTAAGGAGAAAGTATTTTTTATAATTTTTTGGCGCTTCGAATTTATCAGTACGGTCAGATTTTTCAATTTCTGCACTATATGATTGGATTGGACATATTGATTTAGATTGATATTGATCGAGTGTGATCGGGTACAATCAAGAGCGATTGGGTACAATTAGAATTAATTTGGACTGCGTGAGATAAGGATTACACATATATGATATTGCGACGAGTTTAGATTGTGGGGATTATCAGAACACAAATTTAATGGTATTGAAGAGTTCGAATTTCATGATTGAGCATTTCAACGGCTACAACGACTTCACCTTACGGCAGCAAAGGGCGAAGAATGTTTTGACGCGCGAAGGACTGATCAAAACTCTTAGGAAGAAGTCAGAAAAATTGAAAACAATGAAGGATGTAGAATGGGAAGAGATGTGGAGCTTGGCGAGCAATACAATCTAATTGTATCTTAGGAATAACATTCTTCAGGAAATCATCAACGAAAACGATCCGGCAAATCTTTGGACTAAGTTGGAGAACAGATACAAGTCCAAGACATTGACGAATCAGTTGTCTTTTAAAAAATAGTTATATACACTTCAGATGACAGAGGAAGAAAACTTTATGGAGCCCTTGGATGAGTTTAATAGGATACTGACGGAATTGAATTCTGTCGGCGCGAAAATCGAATATGAGGATAATACAATTCTCCTGTTGGTTTCATTACCTCCATCATACGAGCATTTGAGTACTATACTGATGTTTGGAAAAAATACCCTTAGATTGTTATTGCTTTAGAGAGTGACAGATCACAGGAAAAAAGCATCATGGTTGCATCAGACAGTGGAAAAGTCAAATGCAGGGCGATAGTGAGGCAGGAGGGGTCCAAGAAGAAAAGTCGTTCCAAGTCGAAAGGTTACTGTTAAGATCAAGTGCTGACCATCTCACCAAAACCCGCAAGTAGTGGTAAAGGCGTAACTTTATTTCTTTATACTCATGGCAATGCAAAGTCCCGCGTCTATACGTGCTGCAGGTGGGTCTAAGGGGCTTTGCAGTGCACTCGTGGTGTACCGACAGGATAGGTTATCAAGCACTGATAGCGCGTGGAGGGGGACCCTCCACGTACTAGTGAATCCTTTAAGGAAGATTCTGGCCCCTATAAAGCCAACAGTTACAAAAGAAAGTGCTACTATTGTGACAAAGAAGTCATCTGAAGAGGAATTATCTAAAGTACAAGGCATAAAAGGAAAAAGAACAATCATTAGAGACAGTAGTTATAGAGGGCTCCAATTATAAATAATTAAAAGTGCTCACAATTACTTCAGGTACAGGAAAATCAGATTGGATATTAGATTTTGAATGCTCGTTCCACATGTGCAGTCAGAAAGTATTTTGATATGTATTAGTCATGCGATGGGGGTACTGTCATGATGAAAAACAATGCAGCGAGCAGAGTTGTCAATATAGGGACAGTGCGAATTTGCATGCTTGATGGGACCATTTTAATCTTGACTGGGGTTAGACATGAGCCGAATCTAAGGAAGAATTTGATTTATCTGGGGATGCTGGATTCGAGAGGTTGCGAATTTTCATCCGAAGGTGGAGTTCTTTGGGTTTCAAAGGAAAACAAGAATGTACTATAGGGACAGATGGTTGACAATCTATATAGGCTCGTAGGAAATGTTATGACAGGTGGAGTTGCTGCCAAACATTAGATGAGTAGAATAGGTAGACGACATACACACAAAAAAGTGAAAGAGTGATTGAGGTGAACAAAAGTTGCGAAAAAGCACACGGAATAGGCGTAGGGATACACCGAAGCAACAAGGTAGTACAAGTACGCATGTGAGCAAATCAGATGGGGTGCAGAATGCCGGCAAGATGCGAGAGCAACAGTTGTTGGATGTTCACAGAAAAGCTTCGGGCAATGAGACTAATACGATAGACGTGACGGACAGGTGTACACCTCGACATAAGTGAGCCTCATTTGCTCTTGATTTGGTTAGTGGCGGTGATCTCTTCGGTTGTGTGCACAAATGGGAGAGATGGGGTCACATCCTTCTACAAAGTAGTGACCTTTGTAGGGCACTCGAGTTGAGATGCGGGCACCTCGGTATAGAGGTGTGCGCCATGTTGTTTGGATGTGGCAGATCGACGACAACAACGACAGTAGAATTGACATCTTCAGGGTGGTTTGTAGAATTCAAGCCAAGGTGGAGATTGTTGGGCTATGTGTCTTATATTATGCCGGGCCCATGTTTATTATATTATTTTGGTCTATATGTAATTGAGTTGGGGTGGAATTAAAAGTCCACTAGAATTCTTTTATATAGGATTTATAATAATATGAGCTGACTAGAATTCTTTAGGATTTTCACGTGTGTGCTTATAAATAGAACACTAGTGGAACCTATGGATTTAAGGTCGTTAGACAGAAAATTGAGAGATTAGTTGGTAGAAAGAAGGGAGGCGAGTTTTGTACTCGTTCACGTTCGATATAGTGAAATATTTTCTCTCTTGCTCGTGGACGTTGACCGATGTAGGCCGAACCACGTAAATCTTCGGTGTTCATTATTTTCTACTTTTTATGCGTTATTTTTGCTTTCGTTTGCGTTCGAGGGTTGGTGTTCAAATCTCAATACTTTTAACTTAGCTTTTTTAAAGTTGGTTGTTTGAATAAAAAATTAATTTTTTTTTAATTTTTTGCTCAAAATGGACAACTAAATATATAAACAATTATATGTAGTTGGTAGTGGTAGTAAATAAGTTATGAATAAGGAATATTATTGTATTTCAAAAGTGGTAGGAGCCTGAATAAAATATTTTGGGAGTTTGTGTTTTGATTTGACTTTTTCGCTTTCTATTTTTTTTACCAAAACAGACAATTTTGACTTTTACGTATTTTAGCCAAAAAAAAACTAAAATTGTCAATTAGAAACTTAATAACTTGTATGTCCCAGACATTATCCAAATGACACGAATGAGACCTAATCAAATTTCCATTCTAACTCCTCATTCACTTAAAAGCATGTTTGGCACGCAATACTAAATTGGAATAAAATGATTATTATAGCTTTAAACTCTCTTTTCATGAGTAGTATGTATTTTTAAAGTAAGAATGATTATTTCATTCGAATAATTATTCTAATAAAAAGTAAAAATACTTAATATTATCTACAATAAAAAGAATATTTATTACATTCTAACGTGAAATTATACTATTTACCACACCATTACCCGCATCGCATTGCCATCACGATTGATGCCACCATCACTGTCAACTATTGCCATTCATTATCGTCACCATCAACAAATATCGTCGCTGTTGCCACCGTCATCTCACCACCATTGTCACTATTAGTACTGTCTCCAACACAACCATTGCTCATAACGTTTTTTTAATATCATTTGAGTTATTTAGAATTACCATAATAATTTTTTTAATAATTAAGTATTATGAGATTTATTAATAAAAAAGTATTACAAGATTTATAATTTATTATTTAACTATATTGAATGAAAATTTAATAAATTTTGTTAATATATGAGAGTTAATCATCACTTGTTAAAATTTTGGCATTGAATTCATTCCATTAGCTAAACATACTACGTATAAGAATGAAAATAATTATTCTTTTCCTACATTATTTTATGTTGGCAACCAAATAAGAGAATGGGAATAAACATTACGTTATATTGTAACTCACATTTTATTTTCACTTTTTTATTCCCACACCATTTCACTCATGTTTACCAAATTCCATTACAGATTGATTGGGTACTGGTTGAAAACCCAAGCTTTTTGGCATAAAAATACAATTAAAAAGAACAAAATATAGCCTATCTAGCAAAAAAAAAGTTAAAAAATCAAATCAAAAAATTAATTCCTAAAATAATTTCAAGAAACAATTAATATCTCTACTTAATAATTTATTTACTACAAATTCTAACTATATATAATTGTTATAATTAATTATATAAAAATGCAATAATGCCCAATTTGAACAAATTGCAAATGGCTATAGTTTTTACCCAATCACCAAGTTTTAAAAAGCAAGTTTAAATACTAATTTATCAAAGAACCAATTTTAAACTCAATTAATTTTTTATTTTGGGCTAAAAACACACAAAAAAAATTTAATTTTTTATTAGTTGCCAATCATTCGCTGTTAGACTTTTAGTCTTTCAACCATATAGTCTTACATTTATGCCTTGATTGGCAATTTTATTTTTTTGGATTTTTTAGCTAATTAAAAAAATCAACATAGCTCAATTGGTTAAAAATTAAAAATATTAAAAAACTAAAAAATTAAATTAAAACACAAGTTTCTAGAATACATTATTTAAATTCTCACTCATTCTAAAAGGCAATAAGGCCCATATTTGATAACTTATTTACTAGTTATACCAATTATATATAATTAGTATAATCAACTATATAAAATGACAATATTGTCAACTTTTAACAAACGACAAAAAGTCAAATTTTTATCAAATTAACCAATTTTTAAAAAGTTAGCTTAAAAACTAATTTATCAAACAATCTAATTTCAATCAAAATAATTTTCTTTTGACTAAAAATGAAAAAAAAAACTAACTTTTAAGCTAATTGTCAACCGAACTCTACTTGTTTGATTACCGGTATAAGTTGAGTAAAATTAACAATGATGTGAGATTAGTAAAAAAATTGTTAATAAGGCCAGTTTAATTTCTTTATGTTTGATTTACTTCGGATTAGACAATGAATTAAATTATGACTTGTTTGACTTTTACACATGAAATTAAATTAAATTTATAATTTTAAAATTTCATTCCTACCTTAAATAAAAACTTTTTTTCAAATCTATTGCAACCATGAAAAAAATAAAAGTAATGTCATTTTATTACCAATCCAAGTAGATTAGATTGCTAATACCCACTTTGATGGATATTAGTAATACCACATTTTGGTGAAATTAATAGTCCTAGGAGATTATTATTCCAACCATTTTAAAATAATCACACAAAGTATTAATGGGTCCAACGAATTAGCAATTCAATCTCATCTTCTATACCTACCATTAAACAAGGCCTTAGACTTTATGCTTATAGATATTCTCGAGGAGCCCCCAATCCTCGACTATTATGTGCTCTCCATTGGGCTTGTTTGATATGTTAGATGAAATTTGTTAGGATAAGAGAAATAAATAATATTATAAATTTTACATATTTTTTTTAATATCATAAGATTATGAAATAAATTATATATACAATAAGAAATTTAGTTCATATTTAGTTAAGGTGATAAAAATTGATATAAGAATTGTAAAATTATTTTTGACCGTGAGATAAAAAGAAAAGATAATTTAAAATTTAGTACTAATAATACCAAGGAAACTAGTATTATTAATACTATAAATACGGTATTATCAATCCCTCACTTGTCGAATTATTAGTTCTATAACACGGAATTAGTTATGTCAAGTGACAAAATTTAAAATATAAGCCCCACATGTTTTTCAATCAAATTCTATCCGAAACAATCCGTCGATCCAAGCATGCACATTGGGTGCATACCGTATGCACCTAGTAACTGAGTTTAAATTTGTATAACTAAAAGTTAAAATTGAAATAATTAAAAATTAAAATTAAATAACCACATAACTAAACCTAAAATTGCTATAAGCAAAGGCAAAACTATTTTTGGGTGTACACACGGGAAAGTCTAAAATAATAACAACCAAAGCTTAGAATTGTCATAAACAAAATTAAAATAATCATAAGGGTGCACAGAATTTCTCCAAACATAAGGGGTGTTTGATGCTACACTTTAGTAATAACTTTTAGTTTTTTTTTTTTTTTTTGTCTTTAGAAGTTATACTGAAACGTTTGTCATAACTTTTCCTTTTTGTTTATGGACCAAAAATAATTTTTTTCCCCCAAAAAAATTGATTTATGAGAAGTTCTATTTTAATAGTTTTAGCCTCTGTCTTCTAATAATTAACTATTACTATAAGTCCAGCTACAACAAACACTCAATAGACAGGTAAGATACATTGAGCACAATGAAGAATAAAAACAAAATGTGAAAAAAATGCAAAAAATGTGAGTTTTGTTTTTTTCTTCTTTATTTCCTCTACTATTTTTCTCCTTTCCAGTCTAGAATACTTAGGTTGATTCAGGGTTAATAGTCCCCTTTGTACTACTCCAAGCATGCTAGTGGCTGACACTAACAATTTTACACCACTATAATTTATTCTTTTCAATGATTAACAGGCAAAACTCATACAAAACAACAAACTCAAATCGCTGAAATTCAAGTCCATTAAGAGTTGAAAGGACATTTAGACGACATTTACGTCAAAACAAATATACAAGCTGAAGCACAAGCATGTTTTTCCTAGACAATTTGCAAGAAAATTACAGGAGTCTTTGTTTAGTACATTCCCGCGGTAGATTGTGCCAACAACCTCATCGGCATCATCGGTTCAGTCAGCATTTCCCCACCATTCCTTAACCAGATTTGAACAGCAATACAGCTTTTGAGTCCAAATAGAAGTACACAAAGTGGTTAGTCTCATGAGTCACATAGGAACCTGCACACAAAAAACCCGGAAAATAAAGTGGTTAGTGCAACCTCTCATAACATGTGATAAAGCCTTCGCTTTTTTATAAAATTAGGAAAAAGAGTAATCAGTTGAACAAGCGAATTCCCAAAATAAAAAAGAACAAGGCAACAAAAAACAAAAAAAGGATTGTTTTGTCATATAATCATCTAAAGACTGAGCAAATAGAAATAAATTGTGTTCATAAAAGACGAAGAAAAAGAAAAAACAAAAGATAAACATGAGGTAGTTCAGAACCTGAATGGCCCATAATCCAGCAACACAACCTCTTTACATCACAGTCTGATGAACTCCTCTAACTAACAATTTAATACAATTTTTTTTTTTTAAAGATCGTGTTAACAACCATTACTTTTACTGGAACAAAGAAACTAATACTACTTTTGAAAAACCATAATACTAATGGCACTAAAGCAGGAAAACCATATTCTAATTGTTTTAGAAGGATAATAAAATAATACATTTTTTATTTTCCCCCTTATGTGAAGTGTATTCCATGTCTGTCTTGTTGGTAATGAAAGGAAAGAACTGATAGGCTTGTGGAGCCTTGTGGAGCCCAGTTATTATTTGGAGGAGTCTACCCCATGACCCGATCCATTGCAAAAGCGCTATGGTTTTACATGATTTTTTTTTTTTGGGGTCAGACTTTGTCCATGGAATGGAAGATCGGGCACAAATTGTGTTTGACCTGTTTTGGCTTATGACCCATTTTGCAGGTAAATTTAAATTCGTTACTTTTGTTTATAATTTTAATCCTTGTATTACCTTCTCTCATAGTAAAATTGTCGCAATTCCGTAGACGTAGCCCTAGTTTTGGTAAATCACGTAAATCATGTGTCCTTGTGTGATTGTGTTATTCTTCTCCTCATTGTTTTCAATATTCTACTATAACAAGAACGAGAGCAATTGATTATTACAGTCATTTGGTTCATTTGATCTATTCACATATGCGCTAATTTAAAATAATCAACATCACATAACATAGGAAAGTTGAAAGGATATTTTTTATCTAATTAGTAGATGTAAGACATTATTGAACAATTACGAAGCACGCCTTTGAATGTTGAATGGTAGGCATTATTTTGAACATCAGATCACGAAACATGATTGCCTCACAACTCAGAAAAACATCCTAGGTACTCTTAAGTAATGAGCAATACTGTATCTTTTATACGACCTATTTTTCTATTTCCAATCCAACAGTTCTTCAAGAAATACTGTTTGGGTTCAAACCTTTAATTTCTTTTCCAATCCAACAGTTCTTCAAGAAATAATGTTTGGGTTCAAACCTTTAACTTCTAGTCTTTAAACACCTATGTTCTTCACTCTGAGGAACCACCTAGCACTATTGAAGTTGACATATCATGCAAGCTAAGTAAATACT
Organism: Heliamphora exappendiculata; assembly: GCA_034768845.1. Lineage (NCBI taxonomy): Eukaryota > Viridiplantae > Streptophyta > Magnoliopsida > Ericales > Sarraceniaceae > Heliamphora > Heliamphora exappendiculata. Next base: position 25,775 of record JAOTRH010069936.1, on the reverse strand, counting down.
CGCATATACCTTGTGGAGCACAATTCTAAGCCAAATCTTTGGACAAATGGTTAAATGTGGAGAGCTGCAAAAAAGTAATTTTTAAAACACCTATGTTCTTCAACATGAGGCACAACTAGCACCGTTGAATCGGACATGTCATGCAATCTACATAAAACTCGCAATCTACATAAAACTCGCATATTACCTCGTGGAGAAAATTCGAAGCTAAATTTTTGGAGACAAGGATCTTGTGGAAGGATGTGCAAGCCACATAATAAAATGAGAATCAAAATTTATTGGACAGCTTAAATTGTTACCTTCATACTACACAACAATCAGTGTGTGTGTGTGTGTGTGTGTGTGTGTGAGTGAGAGAGAGAGAGAGAGAGAGAGAGAGATCAAAAAAGGGGAATTAGAACTTAGCATCCACACGTATTAAACATAATAAACTGCAGACATACAACAAATTGATTGGATGCATCTTCTAAAGTTGAAAACATCAATAACCACATTATCATGTTCATTTGTAAGAGATTTTGAATTTCTGCATATGCATAAATAAGGCACAAGGATGTTGGAATTACTTCCTAACCACATTATCATGTTCATTTGTAAGAGATTTTGAATTACTGCATATGCATAAATAAGGAGATATCAAGATGGATATGGGAATTCCTCCCTAAAACAAACTGCAGCATTGCAGGTGGCCTCGGTCTTGAAAAAGGATCACAGCAACTTGGCCTCCAATAGGAGGGGATGCGGTGTTCGGGTGAAACAAATCCTTCCTTGTAAAATGCACGCAACGAGTGAGAGAGGATGCGGCATTTGGGTGAAACAAAGACTAGTACTGCCCGTGCACCATCTTTGCGCGATGCACCATCAAAGTACATCTCCAGGTGATGTTAGTATTCCATCATCATGACTTCCTTGTCATGCATGCGCAAGCATAATAACAAGACTAACTAACAACTCAATGGACTCTTTTCAGAAGTTCAGTAATTAATCTTCCCCCGAGTAAAGGAACTTGAATTGTCTGCTTTTAAGCATCATTGATGTTTTGGCAAATGATAATTGAAATTGCTTCATATAATTCAGTTTTCAGCTTATAATTTTATAAATCCTTACAGTGGTCTCGTGTTTTGCTACATATACCATGACAACTTAATCTAGGATAACACACTAGGATCAAGAAGGGCAGTTGTGAGACCCTGACCCGTTTTTTTTTCCAGCGTTTTTGGACGCGAGTTACGTGTTTTCGTTTGAGCATATTTTTATTACTTTTGATGCATGATCAAGCATAGATATGCATGCGGGGTGGGTTCCCGGGGCCGTGGGCCGTTGTGGCGCGAATTTTAAAAATTCAAGAAAAAAAAAATATTTTGGAGACCTATAAATATCTAAAGTTAGATATTTTCATAAAGATATTTTTCAAAACTTCTCCAGTAAGTTTCTCGTTTTCTCTCTGCCTTCTCTCTAAGTTCTCGGGGGTCCGGGGCTTGGTTTTCAGTGGTCCAATAGCGGATCTTTGCTTTTGGCACGGTGGGTTACGCAACCATCCGGTTAGATTTTGATTCCAACAAAACTCGGTTTTGCACGTGGTTCGAAGCATCGAGTTTTCAACTCACCGGTGTAGGATTCTAAACCTGTATGTTGTATAAGGGTGCTATGGGTAATTGGGTGTCTTTTTACCAGTTAAATTGCTTTAGATTTGAGTTTGTATTAGGTTAAGTTTTGGGCTTAAAACTTATTTTTCGGCGATTTCGTGAATGAAATCGGGTATCGAGAGTTTCTTTTGAGGTCCTAGTATTAGGCCTAGGCGTGTATATGTTTTAGAATGTTGAATCGACGTTTGGAGGTTTCGATTTGAGGTTTGGAGGTTGAACTCGTAGCTTAGAACAGTTTCTGGGTTGGGTTCAGTCGACTGAACCTATGAGTTCAATCGACTGGACCTCGAAGGTCAGTCGACTGGACAGTGCTCCTGGGCGTTTGGTGTTTTTCCAGTGTGTTTTTCAGTCGACTGGGGCTTGGGTTCAGTCGACTGAAGTTGTGGGCTGTTGGTTTGTGGTTCGATGGTTGGGTTTTGGTTTTCGATTGGTGTCCTATAGTGTTCAATTGATTAATTTATGAGAATTAGTCGATTCAAATACCTGTGGATTCCTTTTGGGGTTCGATTGGTTGTGTCGTGATTTCAGGGGTCGTGTGGTAACCTCGTGTGTTCGTGTTGATGCCATCCTCGGGGATGATGAGTTGGTGAGATGTGAGTGTTTGTTATGCGTTGAGGGTTTGGGACCGTGGTTCCTTTCGGGAAAGGGTCTTGGGTTGTGAACCGTGAGGCTTTTGGGGTTTTAATTGGCTTTCGGGCTAGTCTTGATTGTTATATGTGGTTATGTGCTTTTATAATGGGCTTCATGCATGTTATAACTGTAGTTTATTCATGCATGAATTATGTAATGTGATTTACATGACTTTCGATGGCGTTATGTGTAATGTGGTTTATGCTTTAAGACCCTGAGTTTTATTGGCATGTGGATGTGGAATCTGATGAACGAATGCATGTAGTGCATGTTACATGAGTGCAGGTTTATGTGAGTCGCGTATGTAGTATGTGACGTGGTTTGTGATACGTAGAGATAGTACATGGTCTTATGCATTTAAATCCTGAGTAGGTTATGCATGGATGTATGGAATGAGAGAGATGGTTATGTTAGCTCTGGCTGACTGCGATTACGTTAGGGTTACGACCCTTCGGTTAAAGTCCGTAAAGAAACGTTTGATAGGGCTACGATCCCTCGGTGCAAGTTCGTAAAGAGGTGTTCGATAGGGCTATGGTCCCTCAGTGAAAGTCCGTAAAGATGCATTGACGGGACTACGGTCCATCGATTAAAATCCAAGAAGATGCATGGATTCCATGAACTGCATTATGGGACGGATAAACCAGTTTTCAAATTGTTTCAAGAGTCGTGTGAATCGCGATCTAAAAACCGTTTTCAAACTGTTTTTCAAGGCTCCTGTGAGTGAGTCTAATGATGGTTTGTATCATCGCTTTCCCTTGCATGTAAAAACTGTTTTAAAGGCTTGAAAGAGAGTATAAAATTGCACTTCAATTTCCTAGCATGTTTTGTTTATATTGGCATGATTGTCTAGTTTCTGCTGAGTTTTGGCTCACGGTGTAGGATAAAATGTTTTCAGGTACCGATCACGCGCGCTGATTTGGGGTTGCTGGTTGGAAGCGGAAGAGTTATAATCTTCCTTAATGTCTTTCTGTATTATGTATACTTAATACATGTTTTTTCGGTGTTGGAACCGTGCAGTATAAGCTTTTGGCGTTGGAGCCTTGTAATGTATGCCGTTTGGCGTTTATATACAATGCATGTATAGTTTATTTTGAAAGTGTATTCTCGGGTTGGGTGTATGTTTGGTTGTTTATGGGTGTTTCACGTAGCCCGGAGTTTGGGGCGTGACAACTTGGTATCAGAGCTCTGGGTTCGAATACCTAAGAGCCGTGGGAAGAGGTTGCATCGCCGTGTGAGATTGATTGCGTGTGCTTGATTGCATGTGTTTAGATGCCTTGATAACCTGATCGTGTCAGCATGTTAGATATGTGAACGATGTGTATATGTGAGCATGGGGGTTGAACTGGGGGATTGATTAGCCCTGCCCTTGGGCGTTTGGATTAACAAACTTGGGAGCCAAGCTAGAAACGCGTTTAGCTGACGTAATTTCTAGTAGGGAATCTAAGTAGGTTATTCAAATTAACGTGTCATTCTTGTCAGTTCTTCTCGGTATATGTGGAGTTGTTTAGCATGAACCTATGTACTTATGTGTTAGCATGGTTATGCGATTTATGCTATATGTTGCATCTTATGTGCTGTCTTCTTTCATATAGACGCGATGTTTGCGAGACGAGGGCGAGGCCGTGGCCGTGCTGTTGGCCAAGGGGATGTTCCTATCCCTGATGCTGGGGATGTAAATGCTCCCCAAGGACATGTTGACATGGTAGAGTTAGTGCATGCGCTGGTGGGTTCCATCGGCCAGTTGGTTGAGACCGTTAGAGGTGAGACCGGCCGGGAGAGAGGGGGAGTACCTGAGGCGAGGGCTACAGTAGCGATGCGGGAGTTCAGGCGCATGGATCCGCCTACTTTTGCTAGAGATCCTGATCCTATTGTGGCGACGGAGTGGCTGGAGTTGGTGACACGGATCCTTGACACACTGCAGATTGTGGAGGATAAGTTGCGGGTTTCTTTTGCCACCTTTCAGCTAAGGGGTGCTACTCACGCTTGGTGGAAATATGCTAGGACTATTGCAGGAGTTACTTGGGCAGCTTTTACAGGAGTGTTTCTGGAGAAATACTTCCCAGCTTCGAGGAGAGAGTCGTACAGGGAGGAGTTCTACATTCTTACCAAGGGGGCGATGGATGTCATGCAGTATGAGTCCAGATTCACGTGCTTGTCCCGCTTTGCACCAGAGTTGGTGAGCACAGATGAGCTATGTTCCATGAGGTTCGAGCGGGGCTTGAGGCCGACGATCAGAGAGCGTGTGGTTGCACTGGGACTACGGGTGTTCACAGAGCTAGTAGAGGCAGCAGCGAGGGTGGAGAACACCATGATTGAGATTCGGGCTTCCAGGGAGGCCAAGACACCGCAGAGTGGGACAAAGGCGCAGACAGGTGGGCGTTCCAGTAAGAGGCAGACGTCTTCTGGTACTAGTTTTCACCCATCTGGGTTACCAAAGCAGTTTTCAGTACTAGCACCATCAGTGGCCTCATCTGGGAGGCCAGAGCAGAGGGAGTTGATTTGTTATCAGTATAGGCAGCAGGGGCATCGTGTGTCAAAGTGCCCACAGCCGAGGCAATCCCAGGGCTCATGGAGCCAGTCACAGGGAAGGGAACATATTTGCTATGAATGTGGCCAGCACGGATATATTCACAGGAACTGTCCCCAGAGGGAGAGCGCGCCGAGTACAGTGGGCACACCAGAGGGTTCGTATGTGTGGGACTGACAGCAGCATCCAGCAGTTCAGACTTCCTGAGAGACGACAGGTGGGGGTGCTTCAGTTCAGTCGGTACGACAACCGACTGTGTCGGGTGGCAGACAGGATAGAGCAGTATTGCCCCGAGTGTATTCACTTGTAGCTCCTGGTTCTTCGAGGGCACCGGCTGTGCAAGATGATGCAGATGCAGATCTTTCTCCATTGCGCATAGGTATTTTCTGAGTATGCAGGCCTTGGGCCAGTTCTTCATTACATATGTTTGGGAGTTGGTGCTGGATCAGCGAGTGGTGTGCTGTGTTGAGGTAGTGGTTGGTGATGATGCGAGGTTGGGATGGGTTGTAGATCCCGTATCTTTGAGATAGTTAGCCGTTGTCTAGGATGCCTGACCGTGTTTAACTATATCCTAGGAATGGTTTGGCTAACCATCTAGTGTGTACCTGTGTTGATTGTGATCCACGGGTTGCTTCTTTTGACCTTATGTTGAATTTCAGGGGCGAAATTCCTTTAAGGAGGGTAGAGTTGTGAGACCCTAACCCGTTTTCTTTTTCGGCGTTTTCGGACACGGGTTACGTATTTTCGTTTGAGCATGTTTTTACTGCTTTTGATGCATGATCGGGCTTAGATATGCATGCGGGGTAGGTTCCCGAGGCAGTGGGCCGTTGTGGCGCGAATTTCAAAAATTCAAGAAAAAAAAGATATTTTGGAGATCTATAAATATCTGGAGTTAGATATTTTCATAAAGATATTTTCTAAAACTTCTCCAGTAAGTTTCTCGTTTTCTCTCTACCTTCTCTCTAAGTGCTCAGGGGTCAAGGGCTCGGTTTTCAGCAGTCTAACAGCGGATCCTTACTTTTTGCACAGTGGGCTACGCAACCATCCGGTCAGATTTTGATTCCGGCGAAGCTCGATTTTGCACGTGGTTCGAGGTGCCGAGTTTGAAACTCACCGAGGTAGGATTCTAGACCTGTATGTTGTATAAGTGTGCCATGGGTAATTGGGTATCTTTTTACCGGTTAAATTGTTGTAGATCTGAGTTTGTATTAGGTTGGGTTTTGGGCTTAAAACCTATTTTTCGACGATTTCGTGGATGAAATCGGATATCGAGAGTTTCTTTTGAGGTCCTGGTGTTAGGCCTAGGCGTGTGTATGTTTGAGAATGTTGAATCGGTGTTTGGAGGCTTCGATTTGAGGTTTAAAGGTTGAACCCGTAGCTTAGAACGATTTCTGGGTTGAGTTCAGTCGACTGGATCATTGTTCTTGGGGTTCAGTCGACTGGACCTCGAAGGTCAGTCGACTAGACAGTGCTCCTGGGCATTTGGTGTTTTTCCAGTGTGTTTTTCAGTCGATTGGGCCTTGGGTCCAGTCGACTGAAGTTGTGGGCTGTTAGTTTGTGGTTCGATGGTTGGGTTTTGGTTTCCGATTGGTGTCATACGGTATTCAATTGATTAATTTATAAGAATTAGTCGATTCAAATACATGTGGATTCCTTTTGGGGTTCGGTTGGTTGTGTCGTGGTTTCGGAGGTCGTGTGATAACCTCGTGTATTCGTGTTGATGCCATCCTCGGGGATGATGAGTTGGTGAGATGTGGGTGTTTGTTATGCGTTGAGGGTTTGGGACCGTGGTTCCTTTCGGGAAAGGGTCTTGGGTTGTGAATTGTGAGGCTTTTGGGTTTTTAGTTGGCCTTCGGGCTAGTCTTGATTGTTATATGTGATTATGTGCTTTTATAATAGGCTTCATGCATGTTATAACTGTAGTTTATTCATGCATGGATTATGTAATGTGATTTACATGGCTTTCGATGGCGTTATGTAATGTGGTTTATGCTTTAAGACCCTGAGTTTTATTGGCATGTGGATGTGGAATCTGATGAACGAATGCATGTAGTGCATGTTACATGGGTGCAGGTTTATGTGAGTTGCGTGTGTAGCATGTGACGTGGTTTGTGATACGCAGAGATAGTACGTGGTCTTATGCATTTAAATCCTGAATAGGTTATGCATGGGTGTATGGAATGAGAGAGATGGTTATGTTAGCTCTTGCTGACTGTGATTACGTTAGGGTTACGACCCTTCGGTTAAAGTCCGAGAAGATTACGTTAGGGTTACGACCCTTCGATTAAAGTCCGTAAAGAAGCATTTGATAGGGCTACGATCCATCGGTGCAAGTCCGTAAAGAGGTGTTCGATAGGGCTATGGTCCCTCGGTGAAAGTCAACGACCCTTCGATTAAAGTCCGTAAAGAAGCATTTGATAGGGCTACGATCCCTCGGTGCAAGTCCGTAAAGAGGTGTTCGATAGGGCTATGGTCCCTCGGTGAAAGTCCGTAAAGATGCATTGACGGGACTACGGTCCATCGGTTAAAGTCCGAGAAGATGCATGGATTGTATGAACTGCATTATCGGACGAATAGACCAGTTTTCAAATTGTTTCAAGAGTCGTGTGAATCGCGATCTAAAAACCATTTTCAAATTGTTTTTCAAGGCTCCTGTGAGTGAGCCTAATGATGGTTTGTATCCTCGCTTTCCCTTGCATGTAAAAACTGTTTTAAAGGCTTGAAAGAGAGTCTAAAACTGCACTTCGATTTCCTAGCATGTTTTGTTTATATTGGCATGCTTGTTTAGTTTCTGCTGAGTTTTGGCTCACGATATATGATAAAAAGTTTTCAGGTACCGATCACGCGTGCTGATTTGGGACTGCTGGTTGGAAGCGGAAGAGTTATAATTCTCCTTTTTGTCTTTCTGTATTATGTATACTTAATACATGTTTTTCCAGTGTTTGAACCGTGTAGTATAAGCTTTCGGCGTTGGAGCCTTGTAATGTATGCCGTTTGGCGTTTATATACAACACATGTATGGATTATTTTGTGAGTGTATTCTCGGGTTTGGTATATGTTTGGTTGTTTATAGGTATTTCACGTAGCCCGGAATTTGGGGCGTGACAACAATACTGTACTTAGGTGGTAGAATAGACTTAATGTACCTTTCTAGAAATTTCACATAAATGTTTGTTTTGTTATTATTCTTATATATTTTGACCATATAGAATAATGACTAAATTCTTAAACTGTGCACCTTTTTCACATATTATCCAACCCTTTATATCTGTCAAAAGAAAAGGATATATGAACAAAATAATCCAATTTCACTCTATGTTGTGCCAAATTGAAAGTAAAAAAGAAAATATTTTATCATAATCTTACCAATTACTGCTATCAAACCAGCAAACGAATAGTCTATCGTTTTTCTATTTTTTCAAATCGAGTATTTTATGATATTTAATTTATTTAAAAATTGGCCAAAAAATATGTATATTTAACATGACACAAATATCTTCGCAATAATAAAATATTAAATAATATTAATTAATAATATTGTGAAAATATGATTTTCAAAAATAAAAATATGCACAATTCAATACTTAATTCATATGAAATCTAACAAAAAATATCACAAGTAAATGCAATATTAAAACTCAAATGGAATTTATTGTATATAATATAATAGATTCTTTATATTGTTTCACATACCGTTTGTGTTCTTACATTTTAATGGAGAACTTTTACGTTTTCAACTAGTTTGTTCATAAGAGAAAATTATATCAGTGTTAATTACCACAAATCAATGTCGTAAGATACATAATACTAAATGACTATATATTTATGAAAGCTTGCAAATATTTAAAAAAAATATTCTCAATATCTTAACCATTCAAAACTCTTAAATAATATTTATTTTCACAAGTTAAATTCATCTAGAAATCAAGTATTAAGTATTAATATATTGTATGTATCACATTATGTACCATATGTGTATCGTAAGATACAAATTAACATAAAATATGATATTCGATATATATCAATTTACATCTTTTTTGTTACGAATCATAAAATACGTTTCGTGAAATGTAAGCATTGACAACAGACTTCATCTATCAACATTCCAAATTGTGGACACAAAGCAATCATTTTCCATAGTTCTATGGCATGCTCAGTAATTATTGACAAAGAAGGATCAAGAAGAGCTAAACAATAGCTACTGACATTCCACAGGGCTGATTATACGAAAATAGTGTTTTGTTTGTTCACCAAACGATGTCAACTTGGATCATCGAACCATATCATGGAAAGGCTACTTATGACGCAAATGCGATCTCATGAAATGAAGTGTTCAAATAGCACCGTTAGGAACAGAACATGTCTACCATCATTAATTTGGAAAAGATAACAGTTAGATTCATATTATAGCAACAGGAATATTTTGTATATCCAAAAAATTCCTCCTAAAACATGCACAACCAGAATATGTCATGCTGAGATAACTATAATGTACTGTGAGGTTATAATTTATCATGAATATGAATATCAACATTGTGACTACATTAGCCACAAACTCATCTGTTGAACCATTCTTAACTGCTATTTCACCATTTAGAAAGCATTATTATGGAGTCTCTATAATTTTAGAATTCCCTTTTGAATTAATACAACTTGTTAAACACCACATAAAGCTGGATATAAATCATAAAGATCTTTAACAATACAAAGCCCTTTTTTTTGTGAAAATCATTATATCAATATGCAGAAACAGCTGAAGCCACCTTCATTTAACTATCATTTACACAAAAATATTGGATTATAAACCAACAAATTATTTAAAAAATACCAGTAACACTACAAATTAATATTTCAAACAGAGATAAATATAAATATAAGTATAAATATACACACACACACACACACACATACATGGGAAGCTAACTCAGAAAAAAGAAAAAATCATCTATGTAAAAAAACATAAGAAGCTTACTAAGAGAATAAAACTAAATGCAATTAAACTAATGAAATCATTTTAGCCATTTAAAAGAAAAAAACAGATATAAATCCCACATGCAGTATGCTTGCTTTTCCACCATTGGAAAGTAGGCACCAAGACCACCTTAAGCATAACCCAGCCCAACTCCCGACTCGTTCAATCAATGTGTTTCTTTTCTTTTATTTTTTCATTTATTTATTTTTTGGTTTTCATTGTTTAAAGGCTAAGGCACTCTCAACATGCTTGTTGCTTCCTCTCACAATCTTAACTAAAGTCATGCACATGTGGTCTATCCGATTTCCCATTCAGTTCAAGTAGGTGTTGGTGAACACAAGAGAGTTCAATACTTAGTAGCATGAACACGAACATGCGGCATGATACTAACATGCTGACACGTTGGTTTAAAAAAAAAAAAACAAACTGGACACGTTACGTTCAAGATACGTTAAAATTTTATATTTTTATTCATTTTATTACATTTCAAATATATAAATCTATACTAACAAATAAAGAAAGAGCACCCATTTGGTGTTACCGTTAAAATGAAGCTATGTAAATTTTTTGATACCAAAAATACCCTTATTTGGCATACTTTTAAAAATACTTTCTCTCTATTTTATTTAATTTTAAAACTATAACTACTCATAATTTAAAAATTGAACCATTTTGCTATTTAATTTTGTTCAATTGTTTTAATTTTGAATACAAACTTGCACACATATGCGTGTGCCAACTGCTAGTAATTTATTAAAAAAATAACAAAAAATATGAAATATATCACGAATTAAATTTAAAAGCTATATTTATCTTAGAAATGTTTAAAAACATGTTTACTGCACCTACGTTGCATTTTGAATAATCCAAAAAATTGTTACTATGAAGAGCTTTATTACTTAAGACATTAAGAAATGACATCAAAATGTCGGCAAAGTCTAGGAAAAGTGTGATATTATAAGTGTAATTATTACATGCTTAAGAAATGTTGAACATGCTTTTAATAGTGTCCCAATAGTATCAGTGTCCAACATTGAAGTATCTGAAGTATCTACAAAGTGTAAGGAACGTGTGATATTATAAATTTAATTTATTAACTAAAACACCTTTAAGAAGTGTACAAAGAGGAAGTGTCCTAAGATTGTCAGTATCCGACACGATACGTAAAGTTTCTTAGAGGCAATGTATGTAACATCTGATCATACAAGAATAACGAAGTGAGCACCAACTGTAAGCTTAGATCTATACCATTTACTAGCTGCACAAGAGTCATTACAAAATCATAGCCACATATATCAGAAAACAACATAAAAGTATACTACACAAGTTGCTGCATCAATTTCTTTGGAGTTCAGATAATACCAATCAATATTTGTCATGAATCACTAATTTTATCACACGACAACAATTTTTAAAAATCTGATTAAACAAGGAAATAGTTTGGAGTTTTACCGAAATTCTTGCCGACGATACAATGCCAAGTGGGGCCATGCTTCCTGTCGAACTCCTTCTTTATTTGCTCTGCAACGTCCTTCTCCACGTTGTGCTTCTCAAACGCCTACACATAAATAGATAGATACATATCCACAAGCAATCAAATTAGTGTTGAATAGAAATTGATATGTAAAAGCATATTGTTTGTTTCGAGAGAGAGAATAGGGGATACAGCGACAGCAATGTCGACGGCTTCCTTCTGCAGATCGTCCTTCATGTCCGCGCTCTTAATGATGACTTTTCTCGCCGGAGGGGGAGACGCCGCCGCCGACGGAGGCTTCCGATCATCGGAGGAGGACTTGACGACGAGAGCTCCGGGTCCGATTCTCTTTGTCTCTTGATTCATTTCTTTGGATTTTGATTTTGATGAGAGAGAGAGAGAGAGATCTTTTGCTGGTAGAGAATAGAGTTGAAGAAAGAGCAGGGCTCCTGTGCTGAAGAGGGAGAAAGCACTTTTTCTCTCTCTAAAACAGTAAAAAACTAGAAGTCGGACTCTTGTGCGTTCGCGTCTGTGTGGTCATTCCGATTTCTTTGTACTGCTGCCGTTGGTGTTGGCGTTGGCGTGCGCGATTTTTTCCCCTCTGTGTACGGATCGATATTTTAAAAATGGTAATAGCAATTCCAACCCACGGCCTAACAGCCCGTTTGGGGGAGAAAAAATAAAAATATTATTTAAGTAAAAAAGATAAATAATTTCTTAAAATCTTGTTCGTACAAAAGAGAGGAAAAAATTATTATTTTTCTCCTATTTTATTTTATTAGTTTATCTAAGAAATTTTTTTTAAAAAAAAGTATCTTCCATAATTATACTAAACTAACCACATTTTAAAGTTGGAGTGCTTAATATAGTTGTTTTTAATAGGGCTGCACAAAAAATATAAAAAAATTAATAAATTAGTTTGAATAGTATAATTTGGTCCAATTCTGTATTATAATAGTCAGATTTTGCTTCTTAAATTTTTAGAACCATTGTATATAATTTAATTTTAAATTTTTATTAAAAAAAACGGTCCTAGCCAAACTGAACCATTTTTTTATAAGAGTATATATATATATATATATATATATTATATTTTATATTCCATTTGTTTTTTTAAAAAAATTACTTTAATAATTTTAATCCAAACAAATATACTAAAAAATAAAATAGTTTAGTCTAAAAAAAATTAATATAAAATTTCAATTACTATTCTGGTATAAAGCAATTCAATATTTAACTATTAACACACTATTAAAAAATAAAAATTCAAAAAAAGAATTGTTTTTTTTTGTGATTGGCTGCCGCTATATTAAATGAGGACCAATCCTTTATATTTATTTTTTAATTTTTAAACTTTTAATAATTTAGGTTAAACTTGTTTGGATTTTATACTTAGTAAAATCAATTTTGAATTTTAAGAATGAAGAACCTAAACTAAACTATAACTAAACTATTTTTACGAATTAGTTCTGGTTCAATTCCACAACTACAATAGTCCAATTTTGGTTCTAAATAAATTGAATCGGAACTAAATATTTTTTACAGATTAGTTCTGATTCGATTTTACAACTATAGAGGTCCAATTCCGGTTCTAAATTTTTTTAAACCGCTACTAACAGCTCGATCTTTAATTTGCTTAAAATTGAAGCAATTCAATCTATTTGAGCACCTACTTTTTTTAAGGTTACTATGGACATTATAAAACAAAAACATTCAAAGTAAAAAAAAATCTCCAAACGTCTCTATTTTTTGAGAGAATTAAAAATATAAATGTAAGAGAATTAAAAATATAATTAGAAAATTCACTCCAGTTCATTTCTAAAGTGTTCTATATTTTAAAGAATGACATATTAATTCTTTATATTTAGAGTCTTAAAAAATTATATGGAATCATTATCAAAATATAAAGAGCGAATAGTTCATTTTGAAAATGAATAAAGTCTTTAATTTTTATAAATTTTGATATTATTAATAAAATATTCACAGATACCTTTAAAAAAACCACTACTACATATATTTATTAACATTTCAAAAATAGCAATTGTATTTTGGAGGGAAAATAAAAACTACTTCAATTCTAAAAAGAAATGAATGACTATTTTGAAAAATAAAAATAGAATATTGTAATTAGAGTTGACATGAACATTAATCACTTTTAAATAAATTTTTTTTAAACCTCTTAAATAGAGTATTGTGTTGAAAAAGCTCTAAAATGCTTTTTTAATGCTCAGTTTATTTAGAGCATTTTTCTCTCATTCTTTTTTTGTAATTATACTCATCTTGAATAATGATTATTAACTCATTTTATGTTAGTTATTTTTATATCTAGCATATTTCTTATATTTAATATATTTTATTTTATTTATATTTAGCACATTTTAGTCAAAAAAAAATATTTTTTGTTTCTTTCATTGAGTCGAGTAAAAAAAGTGAAAAAATTGTCAAAAAATAGAAAATTAAAAAGATAAAAATAAGCTAAATAAATCATTTTTTTTCATATCTTAGTGTTTTTTTAAATGTTTTACTAACTAGTGCCCCGGGGAATATAAAATGGAGAATTTATAATACCAATATAGTTTGAACATATATTAATATATTTTTATAAATATTAATATAGTTTATACATATATTAAAATAAAAAATTATCTGTACCTAAAGGTACTATTTAACATAATATGATTCAAATATCAATTTTACACACTCGTCTTTTTCATTTTCACTTTTTTTTTCATTTCACTCGTACTCTTATTCCCAACTGTTCTATTAGAATAATTTTAAAATTTTAAATTATCACATAAAATAAATATCACACTAACACCATTTTAAAAATATAATATACATATTTTTTATCTATTAAAAGTCCAGAAAAGCTAAAGTGGCCACTTTTTTCCGATCATATTGGTTTAAACTTGTGAAGTAGAGGACGAAAAAAGGAAATTAAATGAAAATTTCCGTTTTATTTTCCCTTGGATGCCTTCAAAAATCATGAATAAAACAAAATAAAGAAGGAAAAAAGGTGGAATTCTTACAAATTGAAGAAACTCATTTTCTCTACTTTTTTATTAAGCTCATTTTCCTCACAAAGCAAAGCGAAAATGTAAAAATGAAATGAAGATGGGAAATTATGGGCTTGATTGGTAAGTTTTTTAGGCTCCATTTGTTTCGACGTAAAATATTTTATTATGAAAAATATTTTACATGTAAAGTAATTTAACTTTTAAGCTAATTTTTTTAAAATTTGGTTACTTGGGTAAAATGTTAATTATTTTGATTTTTGTTCAAAGTGGACAATTTTATTTTTCTATATATTTAATATTAATAATTATATATAATTGATAGTGGTAGTAAATAAGTTATGAATAAGAGATATTATTGTATTTTAAAAGTAGTGGGAGTTTGAATAGAATATTTTAAAATTTTGTGTTTTAATTTGATTTTTTGACTTTTTAATTTTTTAACAATTTTGTTTTGTTGTCAAACAAACAACTTTAATTTTTTGACATTTTTAACTTAAAAAATCAAAAAATTAAGATTGACAATTAGGGCCACAAGAGTAGAAGCTATGAGAAATATGTGTGGAGAGAAAGAGAGAGAGATTTTTCTTCCTCCTAATGTAGGATATATATCTAAACCGGTGTGTTTGGTAAAATTATTGTTAGTAATTTTTAATTTTATGTTATTAATTTTAACTATAAGTTATAAAATTTTTTAAACATCTACAATTTTTGTTATAACTTATAATTATTTTTTATTTCAATTATAAGATACAATTTTTATTAAATATTTATAATTTATGCTATAATATATAAGTTACTAGTTTCAGTAATACCAAATACTACTATTACGTCTCTTATTAATTTTGCGATTGTTTGGTGTGCTATATAACAATGCTAACAATGTCTTCACTTAAATTATATATCTAAATTATTTATTTTGAATTATAAATATTTTTCTAAGTCATTTTTCTGAATTTGTAAAAAAATTATTGTTTCCATATCACTTTCTCCCTCTCCTCCATATTGCAGAAAATAAATTTGTTGCAGCCATCCGTCGTCATTAAACCTAATTACTCTACAGGAGCACGACTCATCTACTAAGACCGCTTGTGTTAATGTAGCCAAGAGTTGCGACTTTTGAAATTTCCTATTTTTTGTTTGTTTTGTTTGTTTGGTTTTTTTAATCAATTTCAAGTGTATTTTTAGAAATTGAACTGAATTATGGATATTTTTTTCTATTTAATATGTTGTTCTGTTGTTGCTCATAAGGTTAGGATTTGATTTAAGCTTTTAGTTTGTTTTGACCATTTTTTTCTTATGATGAAAAATATTTTTTATGTAAAATTATTTTGGAAAAAAAATGAATTTTTCAAAGTGTTTGGGTGATATTTTAAAAATAATTTTCTTTTAAAAATAAAAATTCTTTCGAACAAAATAAACTACTAATACCGCCGTCGTCGCCACTACCGCCAATATCATTATCATTGTCGCCATCACTCCTTCTACCATTGCCACCATTGTCATTTTTGCAATTACCATTATCGTTGTCATTATTATTGTTGCAACTAACACTTCAAACATCACCATCACAACCCCGAACACTACTGCCACTCCACAATCACCATTGTTACCTCTATCACACCACCACCACCATTGTGGTTCCCTCCAACCACTTTCACCCGCACTTCCAACCCCACTATTATTATCATTTCTAACGCCACTCTCACTCCTATCCCATCATCATAATCACCTATACAATTATTTTTAGAATAGTAATTAAATACATTAAAATGTTTTTCACAAAAAGGAAATTTTTTTTATAAAATAAATTTTCTGCCAAAACAAACAGTGTGTAAAAGATTTTAATTTTTTTATTCAAGATTTTAAAATTTATTCGAAATCATTTGTTATATTTAACTCATTGAGTATGTAATTTTTATTAAGAATCAGATCAATCCGACATCATTATCAATCTGATCAGAATATGTTTGTTTTGAAAAAATTAAGTAATTTATAATATTTTAAAAATAATTGTCAAATAAATATATCCACATCATATAGCTAATAACTTTTTCTTGATATGATTTTTTGTGCAAATTACATACTCAATAAGTTAAATATAATGAACGATTCTAATTAAATTTTAATATCTTGAATAAAATAAAATTAAGGCCATAACAGGAGTGCTGTGATTAGTCTCATAGTAAGGTTGCCAGACCAGACAAATGAGCTGAAGTTAGTAGTAGTGGTGAACTAATTTTGCATAAATTTATGAATTAAATTGGTCTTTCTGATTTTAATGATTTTACGATCAAATTGGTTTTAAAGTTTTAATAATTTTAGGACTAAATCAAATTGTGTAATATGTGAAATTGAACTAAACTAAATTTACTATTGATTGTTAAATTTCAGTTCAAAATTACAATTTTACTAATATGCATTGCTTCTATATAAAGTGTTAAAATCAAGTAAAAATCGAATTAAAACTCAACAGAAATAAATAAATTTTAAGATTTAACATCAAAAATTTAAATCCATTCAATACAAAATTGATTCAATATATATATATATATATTTATTTTAGAATAATTAGCCTCTGATAATTATGGTAAGGAATCAATATATGTTATAAATGAATTATATATATATATATTTATTAAATTAAAAATTTTGGTTTGATTTGGTTCAGAGCCAGAATTGCAACTTTAAATATGTAAATCATAGTCTACAATTTACATAAGTCACATTGTTTGGGCAATTAAATAAGTTAAAAATTAAATAAGTTCGTTTGAATTACCAAATAAGTAAAAAAATAAATAAATAAATAAATAAATATGTAAATAAACTCATTTAGGTAGTTAAATAAACAAAGAAATTAACTTATAAGGTAAATAAATAAATAAGCAAATAAACTCGTTTAGATAAGTAAATAAGTAAATAAGTAAATTAATCAAACGAAATAATTTAAATATTTTTTAATTTATTTATTAATAAATAAATAAGTTAATAAATAAATAAATAAGTAAGAATAACCAACCGGGGCAATTACTCTGTTTCCGGACAGCTTCGGTGGGCGAACATAAATGAAAGTTTTTTATTGCTCTGTTAAACGCGCTGTACTTTCAGCCTGATTGGAGCCGAAGCGTCAAAATGTTTATGGCTCAGCTTGACAATTGCGCCCAAGCAGGTTGATTCTTTAGCCGTTTCTTAGCTTATTTTACGGATGACAATTGTTTTTTCCTCCCACGCTGTTCTGGCACGTTTTTGCTTTGTTAACTCTGGATTTTTTTTTCTATTAATAGAAAATATGGTAGAGATAGTATTTGCTTTATCTATCTTATTTTTTTCTATTCTGTTCTTGCGTATTTTTATTTTGTTATGTATAAATTTTTTTTACTCGAAATAATAAATGGAGTAGAGATGGTATTTATTTTTTTTATTTTATTTTTCTTTGTTCTATATTCGATTACATAAAATAAATATTTCTTAAATATAAATACATATATAAAATATATATTTTATAAATATGAAAAGTTTAAAACATTACAGTATTATAAGTATCTTTAGTTTTTCTTCTCTATTCTTACATTTTATATTTTTAATTCTATTAATTTATCAATTACTATTTTTTATTTATTATATTATCTATAACTTTTGTTAATATAACTCTCTTAAATCTTATAAATTATCGCTAAAATATTTGTGTCCCTGCCTCATTTGTTGTTTTTTTCGATATTTTCTGTATTCTTTGCCCGATCAAATAGGGGACGAAAAGAGGAATAAGGAGCTCATCTTCGGCCCCGTTCTATTGCCATCTCTAACTAATTTTATTTTACTTATTTTTGTATTTGTATTTAGTAATTTGCTTTTAATTATTTAATAAAAAAATTACTCCGAAACGTCTGACCAAGTATTTTTTTTAAAATATTTAAAAAAGATAAAAATAAATAAAAATAAATAACTAAGCCATTTTTTGCTTATGTTTGTCTTTAATGAACTTTTTTTATCTTTCATTTTTTTATGTTATATTTGAATATAGAATTTGAAAGATGAATGAAAAAGATCAAAGAAATTATGAGAAGGAAAATTTCTTCTTTGTATTATTGTATTCACAAACAAGTATTGTTTGGTAT
The DNA here is from genome assembly GCA_034768845.1 of Heliamphora exappendiculata. Classification (NCBI taxonomy): domain Eukaryota; kingdom Viridiplantae; phylum Streptophyta; class Magnoliopsida; order Ericales; family Sarraceniaceae; genus Heliamphora; species Heliamphora exappendiculata. The sequence continues at coordinate 7,397 of JAOTRH010069936.1, read as the reverse complement.
TTTTCTATGCCTCCATACCATTTGATATTTGTTGGCAGGACGGAGAATTTTAATTTAGAATGGACGAATTGTTTTCGTAAATTTTTGAAAGAGTATATATTAAATTTTTAAAAAAAATTAGATGGATAAATTTATATAATCATGAAATATTTTAAACTAATACTATTATAATAGTGAGTTTTTTCAAAATATTAGGGAGGCAGTTGCCCTCCATCTGTTCCCTTAGGTCCATCTATGTTTGTTGGTATGATTAATACTTAGGTACATGTTAAGTGCCACTCGGTATTTTAAATACGAAACTAGATAGTTTGCACATTAATTTTATTAAAATGATATGTACCGACTAGTACAAAATAATATTAGCAATTTTGGATTATGAAACTAGATAGTTCGCACATTAATTTTATTAAAATGATATGTATCGACTAGTACAAAATAATATTAACAATTTTGGGTTAATCCCTAGGTTAAATGGTGAGAATGTTTTTATTTTTTAGTTAATTATTTTATTTTTTGATATCGTTTTAACGAGAGGAATCAAAAAGTAAATTTTTTTGTTCAAAAGATAAAAAAATTTAACTAAAAATAAAAATAAGTAACATATAATTTGATTTATTTTTATCTTTTTATTTTTTTATATTTTGATAAAAAATAATAATTTTTTTAGCTCGTCTCAATAATAGACGTAGAAAAAATATAATAATTTGATCAAAAAATAAAAAAATACTCATTAAAAATAAAAATAAAAAAAATAAATAAATAATTATTCCAAAGTGGGTTTAGGTCAAAACTTTTTGTTTATAGGTTTAGGTCAAAACTTTTTTGGCATCCTTTAAACAAAATCTAAAAATAAATAATAATCATATGTTTTATAGGTTTGGGTCAAAACTTTTTGGCATCCTTTAAACAAAATCTAAAAATAAATAATAATCATATGTTTTATAGGTTTGGGTCAAAACTTTTTGTTTTTTCCAGCTCAACTTGTTTAAAGGATGCCAAAAAAAAAAAAGAAACTGAAAATATATTAAATTTAAAAAAGAGCCAACTAAAAAATATATTAAAAACCAAATGAGAGATGTGGAAAATAAATCTTTCATTCTTTTGTCTTTTTATTTTTTTTCTCTCTTGGGTTGTTTTAGGGATTCAGACATTTCATAAAGTGAATTAGTTCAGTTGGGTTAATTCTCGGCTCAAAATAGATTTATTTTTAGATTTTGTTTATTTTAATATAAAATATTTTATTTAATTTTTATTATTTGATGATAATATTTATATAAAATATATTTTTTAGTAAAATATTTTATTTCATTAAATCAATTTTAATTTATAAAAAATTAATTCGTAAGTTAATTTTAGAATCCACATTTAGAATTTTCACTCAATTCATTCTCATAGCAAATAATAATGAGGGAATGAAAGGCAAATCTTTCCCATATGAATTCTTCCGAAATCATTCATCTGAATTTTTTTTATTTTTGGTCACTTTCATCTCTCATTCTCATTTTTTAAATTTTAACCAAATATCAAAAAATACAAGTAAAAAAATAATTTTTATAAAATTATTTTACATGTAAAATATTTTTCATGGTAAAATATTTTACGTCAAAACAAACGGAACCTTAGTTTCACAGTTTATTTTTTAAAAATAAATATGGCACTTAATGACATTCAAATAATATAATTTTTTATATATATGATTTACACACTGAAAGCAATATAATAAATATCAACTCATTAAAATGAATTCATTTTAAATCCAAATTAAATGAACTAAACTGATTCAGTCAATCACAAGACCAGAAAAAAATGTAATTATTTTTTTAATCTCTATAAAAATATAATTGTGCTACGTACACAGACAATTAATCACTGATTAAACTACATATAGAGACAAGAATAGAGACTCTGACTAATCTCAGCAAACTTTGACTACTCAGAGTCTCAATCCTTATCTCTGTAGTCAGAGTCTCAATCCTTATATCTGTTTGTTGTTTGCTTGGTAGTTAATTAACTATGTATATAGTATTTTCGATAAAAATATGGTAGTGCCATGTGGTGGGACCACCGTGTTGGAATTTGAACACCAATCCCCGAACGTGAACGGAAACAAAAATAATTGTACACACCAAAGAAAATATCACACAAGAATTTACGTGATTCGGCACAACCTGCCTACGTTCACGGGTGATAGATAGTTCACTATAATTGTAGAATGTATAAACTCGAGATCAAAAACCCCCCAAAACTCGACACTCACAATCCGAGTCTTGAAACAAATCATATTTTTTCACTCAAAGGTTACTCCCGTGTTCCCGGTATTTTTTCATCTCTCTCTACGTCTCTACCCCCTTTGATTTTCTCTCCACTTTCACACACAATATGAGACCCTAGCTATCCTATTTATAGAAGACTACCAAAATAGAAGTTGCTAAAACGACAATAGAAAAGCTGCTAAATTCATAATAGGAAAGCTACTTAATCCACAATAGGAAAGCTGCAAAATTCACAATATTAAGATTCGAGTCAATCCCAACAATCTTCACATTAGCTCGAATCTTTCAGCCATCTTGAAGAACTGTCGGCAATCCTCGACCTGCACGCATTTTCCCTTTTGATCTGCCTGTAGCCTTCTGGTAAAACAAAGGATCTCTACCTTGGGTTGAATTCTTCAAACCACCCAGAAGATAATCAGCATCGCTGTCGATTCTGCCGTCGTTGTCGTTGTCGATCTGCCACACCCAAACAGCATGGCCCACACCTCTATACCGAGGTGCCCGCACCCCAACCCGTGTGCCCTATAAAGCTAACTACTTTGTAGAAGAACATGTCCCCATCTCTCTCCATTTGTGCACACAATCGGAGAGATCACCGTCACTTGCCTTTTTTTCTTTTTGTGCAAAATAAAAATTTTCTGATTTATCTAATACGAAATCAAAAAAATACTTTGCTCCGATCAATCACCACGGCCTCGAATCATCCACCGTCGGCTCTGATACTACTCGTTGCGATTTGAATACCAATCTCCGAATGCGAACGGAAGCAAAAATAATTACACACACCAAAGAAAATATCACACAAAAATTTACGTGTTTCGGCACAACCTGCCTATGTCCACGAGTGAAAGATAATAATCTACTATAATTGTAAAATGTACAAACCCGATATCAAAAACACCTCAAAATTCGGCACTCACAACCCGAGTCCTAAAACAAATTTCGTTTTCCCTCTCAAAGATTACTCCCGCGTTCTCGGTATTTTTTCATCTCTCCCTACAACTATATTCCATTTGATTTTCTCTCCACTTTCACACACAATATGAGACTCTAGCTATCTTATTTATAGAAGACTATCAAAATAAAAAATATTAAAACGACAATAAAAAAACTACTTAATTCACAATAAAAAAACTGTTAAATTCACAATATTAAGATTCGAATTAATCTCAACACACCGGCTATGGTTGGGTTGCCCACGCAGGTATACAAAATTGCAACCAGCTACTAATAGTTATATTATATCCCATGCGTCATTAATTTCAAATAATAAGTAGTGAAAAAAAGAAAATAATATTCATTTTCTGATTTTTAACTTTTCACTCTCGTCTCTTTAGATGTGCTTATGGTAAATTTTAAAATAAAAAGCATTAGAAGCTGTAAGAGTGAAAAGTAAATATTATTGTTTTTTTTGAATAAAGTTGTAGTTTAAATATAATTGTCTTAAAAATTATTGTTTTAACTTGAAAACTTAACTTTTTAATTTTGTTTTTTTTTTCACTTTTTTTAATCAAACAAAGTATTAATATTTTTTATTTTTAATAAAATATAACTTCTTAATTTGTTTTTTTGAATATTTTTTTATCAAACAAAGTATGTTATCGTCTTAACTTTTAATTAAAAAATAGAAAAAACTTAATACTCAGTTAGGCTCTAATTTTGAATATTATAAGAGCCTGATGGTTTTTTTTATAGCCAAATTAGGTTGAAAGTAGATTGTTTATTAAATTAATTTTAAGATAGTTTCTTAAAAATTGGCTGACAGGGTAAGAAGTTAATTTTTTATTTATTTATTTAAATCGGATAGTATTGCCCTTTTATAAATTGACTATAACGATTATATATAATTAATATCGGTAGTAAATAAGCTATTAAATAGGAGTATTATTATTTTTTAAAATAAAATAAAAATTTAAATAAAATATTTTAAAAATTAGTATTTTAATTTAATTTTTTAATTTTAAATTTTTTTATATTTTTAGTGAAAAAACTAAAAAGCAATTAGGTCCCAAACTTCCCAGTAAATACCTATAAATTGTTTTTGAAATGGAACATTTAGTTGAACCAAACATGCATGCATGAGGCTTACCAACTTTTGATTCTAACTGGTTTGTCATCTCCCTAATAATTATTTTATTGGTTTCTTTCAATAATTTGTAATAATCAAATTCCATCAACTTCTATAACAATCATGTAGTTTTTCATTTTTTTTTTACTTCTTTGCCTTTAGAGTTTCTAAATGGATTATATTATAAATTGGATCTTGCTAAGAAGTGTCTGCGATAGATAATAGGAACAAAAAAAAAGAAAAAGTTAATGTTAATATATTTTTAGATGTGAAGCATACATATTATAATAGTCAATTCTATATCGGTAGAATATAAAATATATGTTTGACATATAACGAAACTTGTACGTGGACTATTATTAATAATTTGAACTTAAGTTTTTGAATTTCGTTGTTAAGTTTTTTATTCAAGTTATTAAGTCAATAGACCACTTGAATTGTTACACATATAGCAATATAGTTATGCCTCATTTAATAATTAATATACAATTCAATCATACTATATAATTAATATTCAATTCAACTGAAAAACTAATTCAATTTAATCCCAACGTATAAATAATAAAATCTAGTTTTACTTATAAAAAATACAATTTAATTTTACAATTTATTTGAGAAAATAATTCTCACACTCCCTTCTTGTATAAAAATACTCCTCTTTTTACTTTTGAGAAATTTTAGCAAATGTCTAAATATCAGTTGATATTTAAGAATTAATCCTATCTAAATTTTTTTAATAAAATTAGTTCAACAATATTAATATTTATCGAAATAACCCGTAAACTATATCATCGAAGATTATATTAACCAAATTCTTTCCTAAATATGAATTAAAAATCTCGCTCAAAAATCTCACACTACAATCACTACAACCATAACTCCATCACCACTATCACCAATCGGGGCATCGTTGTCATTGCTGTCAGTGCGTCGCCATTATTGCTGCAGTGCAAATACAATTGATAGATATATCAACTAGATGTATTAATTGATAGTATACCTTGTATTTTTTTCTGATCCTATACCACAAGCACAACTGATAGATGTATCAGCTGATAGTCTGCCTTGTATTTTTTTTATCACTGCAGCATAAATACAATCAATAGATGTATCAGTTGATAGTCTATCTTATATTTTCTTCTGATCATGCACCGCAAACACAACTGGTATATGTATCATTTAAAAGTCTGCGATGGAGGATGACTACGAAGGAGGACGACTCCTTACTCTCCTCGTAGATTGTTCACATACGAGGAGGACAAGAATGAAGCTAGCAAATGTTTGGGTGGCGGTGGAGGGACATGCGGTGATGGTGGAGAAGGACGGACATGAAGGCGACGAAGGTTTGGGTGCAGGTGGCGACAAGGGGGTGATGGTAGAGAAATTTGGCTATAGCGGTCACAGCGAAACTTGGCCAAGTTGGAGGTGGCTCGTGTCAGCTGCAAGGAGCGGCATCGGTGACGAGACGGCTGCGGCGGTGAGGGGCGACCACGGCAGTGAGAAGTTGGTGGAACTTCAGTTTTGTAGAAAGAGAAATAGACAATGCTACTATGGTAGGAAATGAGAAATACAGAGGCGACGGTTAGAGTTTAATTTTTTTAAATTTAAACTTCAAATATGATAGAAAAGAAAAATTAAATATTTTAAATAAGACTAAATTAATCATAAAATTTTATCTTGATTTATGATGTGACTAAAACTAATAAAATAAATATGGTAGGACTAAAACTACTATGAGGTCTAAAAAAATTATTAATCCTCAATTTTTTCTTTATTTTTTAGCATGTGAATTCATAAAATTATTCTTATTTCTTCTAAAAGTGTATTTTATTAAAATATAGTTTTGTAAGTTTACATACCAAATGACAAAAAATAAACTAAATTTCTACAAAATGAGACTATAAAAATCATTTTCCTTAGTCCAATTGATTAATTAGAAAATCAAACTAGGTGTGTTCACTCTTCTGTTTGTTTCGGTTTTCAAACTAAATAGATACTAAACTGTCAACAAAATAATCGAATCAAATCTTGGGATTTGATCGATTTAGACCGATTTATCGGTACCACTAATTTTTTTGAATACCCATAAATCAAATAGCTCTTACATTAATTACTCATTATCGATAAAAGCTTAATTCCTAAAACGAACAATAATAAATGATTTTTAATAATTTAAAATTGAAATTAAACCGTCAATAAAAAAATCTAACTAAATCATATGGTTGATCAATTTGGACCAATTTATCAATTTTATTAATTTTTTTGAACATAATTAAATCAAACAGCTCTTACATTAATTACTCATTATCGCGTTAGTATTTTAAGTATTACCTTGGTTGGCTGAGGACTTTGTAGCCTAATAACATTTCCCCAGTTTTCTATTGTAGAGGTTGACAGTATGAGCCTCATGATGGGCAGTTGGGGATAATTCCCGTTTCCCTTCCATTAGATTAGGGTAATATAGGTTATTTTTGTTGCCAAAAAAAGTATTACCTTGTTGCAGTATAACAAATACTTTTTCGAGTATTGCTACATGCACATATACGAAATATAAATTCAAACACACTCTATTCATATAAGGTGGGTCTACCCAATTGTAGAATTCACTAAATGTTCCCGAATCTATATTCGATGCGTGCACCTAGCATTCTCTACTTTCTCTTTTTATCATACTTTTTTCTCTTTTGGGTACATCGAAAAGAAAGAAAGCAAGAGAGTGAGTATCTAAAATACACCGTACCCGTGGCCTAATACCAAATACCAAATCAATTGTATGATAGAAACAGGGAAAGAGTCACATAAGACCAGAGGTTCCACTTGTTTAGTATCCAAGTTTGCTAGGTGATCACCACTTTGGTTTGCTTCCCTGCAGATGTACTTGATTGTTGATGAATATCTGTGTATGAGAAATCTTGCATTTTCAGTTACTAGAAAAAGTTGGTGGCGCTCCTTCCATGAGTAGATGGATAGTGTCAAGAGAGTGTTGGAATCTGTGAATTTCATTGGCCATGGAAATCCAGATTTCAATAGCAGATTCAATTACAATTGGATTGGCC
>JAOTRH010069925.1:0-17954 GCA_034768845.1 Heliamphora exappendiculata | reverse complement strand
ATAAATTGTCCATTTTAAACAAATAGTTAAAAAGTTAATTTTTTTATCTAAACAATTAATTTCAAAAATACTAATTTAAAGCTAAGTTATCAAATAATATACTTTAAACTTAATTTAATTTTTTTTGGGGCTAAAATGCAGAAAAATTAAAAAGCTAAATTTTAAGTTAGTTGATTGGAGTGTAATTCTCTGTTTGATTGGAGTGTAATGAAGTGAAAAAATTAAAAAAATAATAGGGCAGAGACAGATATATTATAGGGGTAGTTTATAAACTTAACATACTGATAAAAACTGTAAAAAAAATATGGCAATTAAAAAATAAAAATTGATAAAAAGTAAAAACTAAAATAGGAGATAAATAGAATATTTTATGTTTTAACTGATTATATTTTAAAAGTGAAGATTATATATGTATTTATATATAAAAATATTTATATATAAAAAAAAATTATCGTCCATAATATATAAGCTTCATTTTGTTTACGACTTAAAATTGACTTAATGGCTTTTGATTTAAAGTCTAACACATTCATTTTTACTTCTTTAGAAGCTTAGGCTTTTGGTTTTTTTGCCATCTTTTTTCTTTTTGCTTATTAATCAAAAGTATTTTAATATATTTTAAAAAATATTATAATTTTTATTTTATGCATTTATTTTTTATACAAAAAATATTTTTAAAATCTACTTTTCGAGATCTATCCAACAAGAATCATATTGAAAATAAAATTATATAAAAAATGATCTTTAAGAAAAAAAAATTTGCTTAAAATTTTTTAGCTTAAAGAAATTTTAACCTTTAAGCCTCCTACAAAATTTATCAAATTAATTTTTTATTTTATTTTTTTAACTTCAAGTGACTTTAAATATAAAAAAAAATCTAATTTTAAACCGTGTTACCAAATCAGCTCATTATTAGCAATTTGATCGAACTAAAAAATAAAACACTCGGTAGTTCGGGGATGAAATTGGGTAAACTTAAAACATTAAGGGACCAAAAAAAAAAAGGCCAACACTAATAGGAGGCAAGATGTAATTTATCTTTCTTTATGGACCACGTTTGTGCTAAAATGTGAAAACTTTTGTTTATTTTTTGTCTTTTTTAAATATTTTCATTTTTTTATTGTTGTTTTTATTTTTTTAAATCATCTTGATAAAAGAAATTTGAAAAAAATTTAATCAAAAAATTAAAAAGAGTTTACTTAAGACAAAAATAAGCAATATATAATTTGACTTAATGGATTATTTATGTTATTTTTGAATTTTTAATATTTTAATTAAAAAATTTTACTTTTTAATTCATTTTGATAACAAAAATTCAAAAAAGTGTAATAATTTAATCAAAAAATAAAATTCTTTAATTAAAATAAAAAATAAAAAATAAAAAACTTATCTCCCAATTACACTGAACTTTGAGGTGGTAATAAACAACTATAAGATGGTCCAACATGTACCATACTAAGAACCCAATGGAAAATTATTAGTTATTCATGAAGTATTAGGTAAGCGATGTTATATTATATTTTTTATAAATAAATTATTATAATTTATACAATGTAATTTATTCTTTGTCTTTTAACTACTCAATAAAAATAAATTATTATATTTCTATCGTAAAATTTATCACTATCATATTAGATAAAAATACCACGTAAATTTAGTATATAATACTCCAAAAACATGAAATAATTACTTGAACCAATACAGCTAATATCTACTCAGCACATAACCCAACACACCACCTTAGTGGCACTTAGTGTTCTTGAGTTATATTAATTATTGATTTGATTCACTTCTTGTTATTTTCCTCCAAGTTTTGTCGGTAGAAGCAAAATAGTGTAACAAAAGGTACTAAAAAAATGCAAATATGTGCTCACCAAATGACAGCGATATGAACAAAAGTGCAAGCAAAGGTCGGTTCGTTTGTCAAGTTTAGATTTTTGATTTTTTGATTAAAAATACAAACAAAAAATTAATATAATTTATTTGATAAAAAAACTAAAAAACTAAAAAATCATAAAAAAAAAAAACTAACTAATGCCCAGTAGGCAGAGTTTAAACTATCATAGTCTAACTACTCAGAGTTCAACTCTTATTATTATTAAATGTTCAATGGACAGTAATTAGCAAAACAAAAAGTTAAAAAATCAAATCAAAACGTTAACTTTTAAAATATTTTATTAAAACTTCAACTATTTTTAAAATATAATAATATAATCTTTTATAACTTGTTTACTACTACTACTAACTACATATAATTGTTAATATCAAATATATAGATGAAAAATATTGTTTAATTTGAGCAAAAAATTAAAAAAAAACTAACTTTTTACTTAAACAACTAATTTTAAAAAAATTAATTTAAAAGTTCAGTTATAAAACAATCAACTTTGAACCATATTTAATTTTTTAGTTAAAAACGCAAAAAGTTAATTTTTAAGTTAGTTGTCAATCGGGCTCTAAATATATCACATATTATTATTTTTTATCGATAAGGATATGTATTGTTTTTATTTTTTTAAATAAAAATATATTTTTATTAATAAAAAATAATAATTTATAATTAGTTCTATGATTTAAATCTACGTACGTAATTGAACTGAAAGTGTAAAAGTAAAGTAATTTGGAGTCGACATTGGAAATAAAATTGGTCAAATGAAGGATGGGAGAAAAACATGGGCTAAGCCCACGTTTATAGGGTATATAGCACGTGAAATTCATTGGAATATGTGGCTATGTTACCTTAGTTAAGTTAATTAACTGATAAATATTAGTTTGCTTAACTTTGACTTTGAGAAATTGGAATACTTTGGGATTTGATTTTTTAATTTTTTATCTTATTGAAAGGTGCTATGGCAATTTCTTACCTAACCCGTTTAGGTGGTAGTGGGTTTTGGCACATGGAACTTCTCTCAATTATGAGTTCTTAGCTTCTTTTTTTTTTTTCTATTTTTTTAAATATTTTAGAGTCTTTGAGCCAATTTATTTATACATTAATTAATTTTTGACAACTAATCATAATGGCAATGTTTAGATAATCAAGCTTATTGGCTAATTTGGCTTATAAGTTAAAAATAAGTTACGTCAAACAAAATAAGTCAAAATTTAAGTCAATAAACAAATAAGTCAATAAGCTAAATAAGTCAAAAATATCTAAAATGAAGTAATTTATTTAAGAAAATAAGTCAAATAAGCTAAACGAAGTGACTTATTTAAACAAATAAATCAAAATAAATCAAATAAGCCAAATGAAGTAACTTATTTGAACAAATAAATCAAAATAAACCAAATAAGCCAAACAAAGTGACTTATTTGTGTTACCCAAACGAAGTGACTTATTTATATTTTGACTTATTTATTATAAACAAATAAGCAAATAAGCTGGTCACCCAAACAGGGCCAGTATTTGACGAGTAGTTATTTTATTTAACTCTTTTAATTGACTAAGCAAATAATGTGACAAAACATATAGAGTCCACCATAAATTAAAACAACATATCAACATGTTTCATATAAAAGTCTAATGGCAAGAAGTCACTATGTAAGTTTTTCTCTCTACTTTTCTCTCTCTTTCTCTCAAAAAATCATAATCTCATTTTCTTATTTTATTATAAGATATTTGACTTAATTGTCGGAGGATTTTTAACTAGCACTACACCGATGCCATTTAAAACTAACTCTTATTATAACTCTTATTATAGGTCTCCAAATCAAGCTTAGGTAGACAAAGATCAAACATTATTGATATCTATTAACAAAAATTCAATTAAAATTAAAAAAAAAAATTTAAAATTTAAATGTACATTATAACGAGGGTTGGATAAATCAACCTTGGAAGAAGCAAACAATTTTCGCTAATTTAATTTCGTGGAAGCCAATGTCAATCTTTAATCATTTCTAATTTTTCGTGTTCCAATTTTCATCTTTTAACTTCTTTTCTTTAATTTTATTTTTTGGTCTTTTTCGATGAGAAAAATTTGAAAATAATTTATTGAATCAAGAAAGTATATTTAAAATGAAACATATATAGTAGAAAATATATGACTTGCTAGTAAATTTTGATCAAAATATGAATTCAGTCAATTTTGGTTTATTTTTATTTTATTTTATTTTAATTGATGTCATTTTTTTCATTAAATTAAAGGACTAAATATAAATTGTTACAATATTTTCTAAAAGTGAATATATTAATTTCATACACAGAGTGACAGTTGTCTACATGTGTAAAGAGGGTGTGAGTATAATTTGCCCAACAAATTTGTAGAGTATGTTTATTTGAGTTTAAGGCTGGGTTTATTTTGAAATAAAATGTTTTATAATAAAAAACATTTTTATGTAAATTTAGTACTATATATTGTCGTTTCATTATTACTGTTATTTTAATCACCACCATTGTTGCCTTCACCATCTCTACTATTGTTGTTATTACTATCGTTGTTGCCACCAATATTATTACCGTCACTATGACCGCCTCCAACAATGCCGCCACATCCACTGTCAACACTATTGGCCCAGTTGCCACTACTGTCGCTACGATTATTGCCATGACCATCACTGTTATTTCCTTCACAACAACCGTCACTATCGCTACTACCACTACCTTTGTCATTGTTGTCCCTCAACTACCGCGGGTTGCTGCTATCCCCGCTACTAGCTACTACCCTTGTTGCATCACCCCTGCTATCGCCGTCGCTACCATTTTCTTCTCCTCCTCCTCCATCACCACCACTACTACCACTATACCACTATACCACTGCCACCGCTATCGCTATCACCACTGATGCTTCTACCACTACCTCCACCGCTATCACCTCTATTATCGTCACTGCCACCACTAGATCACTACCATACATTACTACTACTGTTGCTGATGTAAAAAAATGACTTACACAATTTTTAATATAAATTAATTTTACTTTTTGATATAAAATGTTTTACGCAAAAAAAATATTTTACAATGTTTCTATCAACTAAATACTAGAAAATAGGTAAAATATTTTACCCCAAAAAAAAAATCATGTTGAGAATAATGGAGCTTAAGTTTTAATTTTTAATTCCTCAAAAAATTTAAAATATCTAAACAAGCACGCTTAAAACTTTTTACTTATACTTTCTGATTTTAAATCAACAAACAAATATTTTACTATTTAAAAGTTACAAGCTTATAATTTAATAAATAATTATAATTTATATTTAAAAATAAAATTACATCTTTTCAACTAAACTACAATAAATGACTTTGTAAGATGGTAATATTATTTTAATGTCGAGCTTAAAATGAACTTCGTATTTTTGGTTAGTATTGAGCCGGGTCGGGTCAAAGTTGAGAACGAAATTCGTTTGGTATTTTTTAACCAACCCATGCCGGGCCCGTTGGGCCTTGAGGACGAGATTTGTGTGGATTTGTCTAACCAACCTAGGCCGGCACGGTCGAGTCCCACATTTGTGCTTTAAAATGAAATTAATTTTTTAAATTATGTTATGATTTAAACCGTTCATATTATACATTTAATCGAGCACACTCGTCACACAAAAAATCATATTTTTTGGACATATCTGGATGAATGATCTAATTACATAATGTACACTTGTTTTCTCAGAACGGTTCCCTACTGTTCGTCTGCAATGCTTTAAAATGATTTCAATTTTTTAAAATAATTTTATGATTTAAACCATTCAAATTGTAAATCTGATCGAGTACACTATTCATAATAAAAATCAAATTTCTTTGGGCTAATCTAGCCACATGATCTAATTACATTTGTTTAAGTGCTTATTCCAAAAAATGGTTAGTTATTCATTTAAAGAAAATAAACGTAATCAGATCATGCGGCTAAAAATGTTCAATAATTATGATGCTTTGCATGACTAGTGTAATCAGCGAGATCTACAATTTGAACGGTTTAAATTATGAAATTATATAAAATAATTTAATACTATTTTAAAACACAATGTTTGCTCATTTGGTGTTCGTTACAAAGTTAGCTATGACCCACAAATTCATACATGGCACGAGAAGTCTATTGTGTCGTTTGAATGTAATTTTACTTTTATGGTTTGGCATTCTTTTGTTGTTTGGAGGCTTCCATTTGCCGAATGACTCACTACATTGTGTTATTTTTCTTTCCCGTTTGGAACTTCTATTTAATGTTTGGATGTACAAAGCAATGACTCTCTATTGGAGTAAAATATTAAGTGTTCATTTTGTAACCTAGTTTAAAGTCAGTTTTTTAATTTAAGTTATTTTAAATTAAAAAGTTAAAAGTTCGATTGGTTGGAAAACCAGTGACTTGTAAGCCACTACAAAAGTTAAATAAGCCAAAAGGCTAAAAAGTAAAATTAAAAATTATTATGAAAAAAGCCCAAAAACTAAGAAGCCAATAGAGTAAAAGTTAGGAGTTGAAAAACTAAGCTTTTTGATTTTTTGGGTTTTAAGAAAAAAAGCTCAAAAAGTTGATTTTAAATTTGTTTGCCAAACGAGAGCTAACTACCCACTATTCAAATAAAGCGTCGTTCACTTTTTTTCTGAAAAACTTTGAAGAAAAAAGAGTATTTATGTATTAAATAGACACACTACATCAACGTACTAACATAGTATTTTTTACTATTGAATAATTTCTCCTTGCAAAGGTAGGAAGAGATGGTAATAGGGTTTGAATTTAGCTACAAAACCGATGAGTACAAGATTATGGAGATTATCCATAATTCAATTGGAAATTGGAATTCAAGGTTGTGGAGATTATTTATTACTCCAATGTTTGTATGAATTTTTTAACATGTATGAAGTACTACACTCAACATTTAAAAAAGATTATAAAATATGTGTTTGATATTTTTAGTTCAAAACTCACCATAAAAAAAAAACATATTTAGTTATATGAGTTTATTATAAAATTATGCATAAATACTCACATTATGCAAGGAATGCTCCTTTAAACTTTATAAGTACTATTTACCCTAAAAAGTAAATGAAATATATTTATTGTTGTGTTACAATATTTTTGACTTGAGAACTACATAAATATATGACATTTTAATGCATATTTGCACTTGGCACATGTACCTGAATCCATATAATGTAGGTTCACCCTAGGTTATGATTCTTGGAAAAGCAAGGAAGATGTTAATTCAAGATGCCACAAAGAAGGTAGTCTGGACTGGTTCTGTGTAACTAGGAAGGACATACAATCACATGAAACTTCTTTGCTTGCTATACGTTTTTATAGTTTGCTGTTACTAATGGGGAAATTAATAGATACTTACCATGCAGACATTATTTACATGAAACTCTCTGCGAGTGAAAATATCCTATATGTAAGAATTTCTTGAGCACAAAAAATTTACATGGGATAGGTATTTATAATTATTTGTATTATTTAATGAGTAATACATAAATAATATATATATATATATATATATATATTAAACGAATATTAGTAAAAAGTCACGTCTATATGTAAATAGGTACCTATGAATATGTGCAATTGGTATTACTTGATGGAATGGTATTGCTGCCTATAAATAAACAGGATCCTTAGCTTAGCCTTCAACGAAAATATATGTAATCTATCAACAGTTTTCATCAAGATAAGGCTATAAGTTAAAAGAATCACTCTGTAAGTGTTGATGTTTTTTAGCAATTGAACAGTTACCATTAAAGGTACGTTATTCATATTTTCGATGCGGATACATAAATCAATTTTACTTATACGATACACACATAGCGGGTTACTTTTTGTCTTCCACCTATCTAACAAAGGTGGGTTAACATTGTTTTACTCAAAGTATTTTTCATTATATTATTGTCTGAAAGCACCACAGAGACAATGCCACATAGTGCTCTAGGACTACCAAATAATTAGTCTTTATTAATTTGGATAAATACCATAGAAACTAATTTAGCATAGCATGATCATGAGTAAAAATGCTGCTATCATGCTAAAATATGAATACCATAAGCCATTTTCTTATGGTTATTGGACTAACCTATACATTTTCTTAACAATGCAATTGAGCAGGAAAACCAGCTTCCTTGATAAGTGAGTATTTTATTCCACATTTGTAAGGAGTTAAGGATGTTTCCCTTGAAGATGGCACAGATTCAACCGTGTTTGACAAGCTAGAGGTTGTCTTTTTGAGAGGAAGCTTGTTGGCTACTAAGCACTATCTTGGTAGTAAGGTAACTGTGGGCTTTCCAATCTTTTGCCAATCATCTTAAGATTAAGATATAACTACTGCCTTTTCACCATTAATTGCTTATAGCATGCAGAAGAAGCTGCATTGAAGAAGCTGCATTTCCAAGGTGTTGTTTTTGTTGTATTTTCATTCCTTGTGACATTTCCCTCTTGATGTAAGTTGCTTTTAAACCAATTGGCAAATAAATTGTTATGTTTTGGTGAAGAAGAGAATTTTTAAGCTGTTGGAGAAAGGCTGCCCATTGTCATTGCAAATTCTAAGTTCATTTATAGCTTCAACAGGTTCATTCTCTGCAGTGCTGCAAATTATACATTGATAGGAAAACTTCCAAGAAAAAAAAGAGGTGACATTCTTCTCATGCGTATGTAGTTTGATTTCTCTAAAAATTTAAAACAAAGAAATGTATAATCAATTTCTTCTTTTTTTTCTTTTTCGTTTTTTCAAGAACTGTGAAGAACATATCATCTCCTCTTTGGTTCTAGTTGTGGCTACTCTTCATTTCACTTAGTATTGGCAATGGAAATCAGAAATTCAAGTTCAAATTCGAAGCGGTGAAAGTTTTGTTCCAGAGTAAATATTGATACAATGGCTAGACCGTTGTCAATCTAGGCGCAGAATCTGTCAACGACATCTGGAAAATATTGAATTTGTAGAAAATGAGTGGTTTCTGAAATGGCCAATATTAGATGGACTCTTCAAAATAAATCAAGCACCCGTGTCAGATATTTGGCACCTAGATAAGGGTGTGGAATATCTGCTTGACACTTTCTGTCAAGTACTTACTATATAATACAGAGTAAAAAAAGTACTTTACTCATTTTATAACACTAATGAAACAAACCTGTCAAACCATACAAACTATGACAATGCAATTTATGTCACAAAGTATATTAAAAACATAAAAAAATATGATCACTTTTTGCTTGAGTCTGCCTATCTATCAAATTAGAGGTTTGATGAGTTCGACACTTCGATATGTACCCGCATCCAACACCCCACCTGAATCCATGTAACGGGATTAAACCTTGCATTTAAATTAAAGAGGTGTACTGGGTGAATTGAGATGTCGATACCTTGTTAAGTTTCAAAAGCTTACATGAACTCCAATGTTACCTAGTTTATATCTAGTTATTTATTCCTTTATTTGAAACAGATAGAGCTAGAACTCAAGGATCATATGCTACAGAGGGGCCTTGCCTGAACTCTTCTAAATCTAATATTGTCTTTTTGTATTTTTCAATTGGAACAGGACCCTCTGGTGGATATTGTCCATTCAAACCCTTAAGATCAGGTCATCTGTTCATTATGTGGGCTTTGTTCAGTTGTGGGAAAAATTGTACAAGAAAATAATTCACCAAAAAATAAAAGTGAAGGAAAAGAAATGAAAAAAATATATAAAAGAAATAGTATTCGTTACTGTGAATTAGTTTGGAAAAAAGTTTAACTTTCTCGCGATGCATAGTCTCGTACTTTTTACAGGGTTTGATTTATGAGAAAATATTTTCTGTAAGAAAAGTGTAAGAAAAGTGTTATCATGAGACTCACATTTTCTTACAACAACTGAACACACGTGCAAGAAAATAAAATGGTTATTTTTTTTTTCTCTTTCCCGTAAAATGAAGGAAGCGCTGGTTGGACCAGTTGTAGGCATATGCCCTTCTTTCCAACTGGTCATTATCTGGTTTGAATTTGATCCCTCCAACAGAATATAAGCGAATGTGGAAATCACTAACAAGAAAGCAGAGATTGGAAAGAAGGAGTGGGGACTGGAGTGATCATCAAACTTTGAACAAACACAGGACAAGCAATTGAAAACAGGGAAAAGGATAACATACAATTTTTTCTCTCCAAAGGTCATTAGTTTAAATCCCCTGAGAATAACTGGAGATTTAACTAACAGTTAATTTCAGGATCTTGAAATTAGTCAAAGTACGCACAAATTAGCCTGAATACCTAATTATCAAAATAAATAAATAAATAACTTTTGTGTTTATCAGGATTTCTGATGTTGATATCTATCTGTATCATGTTCTTGAGCGCACATCTATTAGGTCCAGCTCTTCAATTAGTGGGAGGTATTAGGTCAAAAACCAATCCTGACCAGCTATGATTGGACTGAGACCTTGAAGTCAATTGCCTTCGCTCTTAAGAAAGTTAGCTTAAGAAGAACATATATTTTTAGGAAGGAGGCGTATTGTGTTTGACACTCATTAGATATGACATTTCTTGAACACTTTTCGAGTGTTCTTAAATTTATGTCTGAAAGTTTTTAAACATGTATTAATTAAAAAATTAAATTTATAATATCATATACTTTTTTGACACTTGACAGGCTTTTCAACGATACTTCTTGGAACTCTTCAAACGCATCTTATGTGATAAATTTTTTCATAGTAATAACGTTTTGCATTTTTCGAAATGCAAAGTATGAACACCAAATATATTTTGAAACATCTATGAGATAAAATATAGAGGACTTTCGATTTTATTAGTGATATATAGTATAGTGTCAATCACCACCGAATAATTTATTTACATATTTAATATATAATAAATATATAAAAATATAAAAATTTTAATGTGGTTCAAATGTGTCGTGTCTTGTATTTTTTTTAAAAATTGACATGTCAACGGGTTCGTGTTGTATCGCATATCTCCCTCCATGCTATTTACATACTGAATGACTGTTCTACCAGCTAGGAAATTATGTTTCATGTTAAACTTCTGTTGCTAAGTTATTAATCGACTATGAACAAAAATTTGTGAAGCCAATACGTTTACAAAGTCATCTTATCAGGTTTCCATGAAATTGCAGTTTTGATCTGCTTGGAAAAATTATATTTCTTTTGCATACTTTTTCCTTTTATAATTCTGGTTTTGAAAGTAGAATTATGATGAAATCATCGCTTACTCCGATGATCGTTTGTTGGCCTAAAAATCTTTATTGTTTTTTTTCTTCCTTTTAGTTTCACCCTACTGTAACAAGACACGAAAGAATATCGATGAACTATGTAATTATATAATTCATATAAATTTAATTTAATAATATAATAGATCTATTTAATATGAATACTATTTAAGTTCTGTCAATCATGCTTAGTGAGTATCAAGAGTCAATTATTTCCCCATTACCTCATTTTCTGCTTTATTCTTTCTGTCATTCTCAGATTGTAACAACAGAGAAAAAGATTGTGGTGGGAATCAAAGTTTAGCACCTGAATGGGAAGAGATCATTGATAGGATTTTGGATGGCACTTTAGTTGATCATTATTTTTGTGCAGTGATTATTGGTGGGTTGTACACCACCACCGGTAGTTCGAATGAACTTAAAACGTGATGTAAATTCGAAAGTTTTAAGTTCGAGAATGAGTTTTTTTTTTTTTTCGTCACAGTATGCTTGTAGAGAGGGTAGATTATAGAGTTGGTGGAATTAATCTAAACCAAAAAATGACTGGAATAGTCCCAACTTAAAAAAAAAAAAAAATTTATTGGTGGGTATTACATCTCCACTTACTTGTAATGTTATTATTGCCTCCAATTTTGTTTTTTCATAGTCATTGATTGTCAAGAAGTAAAAGGAAAGAAAATAAGAAATTGGGAATATCTTTGCCAAAAATTTACCGAGTTGTGTACAGTGCTTGTGAAGTGGACTACATAAACACCCAAAACATGCAGAAGTTTCTTCAATTGCCATTTTTCCTTTTTGGTTTTGGTTTTGTTTAAATATAAATGTTTTAAGTTTAACTACTCATTTTGAGAAAGAACCTAGATTGCTTTAGTGTAGCATGAACAGACGCAGAATTTTAGTTAAAGAACAGCGAATGGTTTTCATAAATTTTTAAGAGAGTAAATATTAAACTTTTTTTTTAAAATCTTAAATAAACAAACTTATATAATCTTATAATATTTGAATTAATATTACTATAATTATAATTTTTTTTAAAAAGATTAGCAAGACGCTCACCAACTAGGTACATCTATGAATCATAGGACACTACGAGTTTGTTTGATAACAGTTATAAGGGTGGAATTGGATTGCTACAATAGTCAATCATTTAATTCCTTGTTTACTCGTAAGAATTTAGATCGAACTAACAGTCTGATGGGATTATGAACTCCACCAATTCATGGGATTACTAATACCCGCTTTCACCTGGTATTGGTAATTTAATTCGGGCGAATTAGTTTATATGACTCAATTTTAATATTGATATTAAAAATTTTAACTTATTAACTTATTAGTTCTAGTTTATTTAATCTAAGAAGTGAATTTGAAAAATTAAAAAAATTAATAAAAAATAAAAAATGTTAAAATAAATAACATAAAATTTAACTTATTAGCTTATTTAATTTAATTTTAAAATAAAATAACTTATTAGCTAATATAAAAAAATAAAAATATATTTATTAATTTTTTAGTACAAGGGTAATATTATAAATTTATAAATTTAATCTGATCCCAAGTTATTTAATCGCCCTTAACTACTCAAATTAAACACGAGTTTGTATATTTTATCACTTAATGCTACTTAATCCATCTCATTCATAATTTCATCTCAATATTAATTTCACCTCACATCATTCTTAATTTTACTTTACTATTAATTCCTCTCAATCTACACTGATTATGAAACGACGCCTATATTTCTTGGAGCAAAGGATGGATATCATGAGAGGGGAATAATATGTTTTTCAGTACTGGAAAGCAAAATTTGGGCAGTGTTTGGTTAACACTTTGGAAGTACAATGTACTTGTATACTTGCAAAATGCTATTGAAACTTCTCTCCCTCAAACATATTGTCCTTTTTCTTTTAATTGACCATACAAATTCTAGGAGGACAATCATGATTCCCAACTATAAAATCAAAGAGTGAAATAGCACTTTTGTCTGCCAATCTTGTGTTCCCATTTCTTTTAAACAATGTTTGGCTTTGAAAACCTGTTGCAGTTGCAAAATTGAGTCACCTAAACCCTCTCTAATCAATATTTTAAGACTCAGTATTTTTTTTAATAGATTAATTAAGTAATTAATACGTATAGCACGTAACTGTATTTTATATTGACATTGTTTAATGTTTTATTCTTATAAAATATTTGTGTTCCAATAAACATGCATATTCTTTTTTTCTATTTTAAAATATGTTTAATATCTTTACAATACTTGATATAATATGACATGTGATTTGAAAAAATAACAAAAAAATAATACACGATTCATATCTCAATTTGACAATTATGCCTAAAACTGTTAATAGAATGTGTTTTCATGTAATATGAACATCAAAAGGAATTGTATTTTCATTTTCCTGTAATAATAAATGAGTTCTCTAAGTATTTTGAAAGGTGTGTAAGCGACCAACAAAAGCAAAAAATTGTTTATATATTGCAGAACAATCCGGTTGAAATGTTGAATTATTGGAGATAAATTTTATTATTTCATACATTAATTGGTTTTCTTAAGAAACTTGACAAAATAGCTTTTATTTTCGGGAGAAAAGGTGTCATCCAAAGGGGTTGTAATGACCAAATTCGGAGAATTGTTTATGAAAAATGCAATTAGAGCTCTTTACAAAGTTAAAAAATCATGTATAAGTGCTACGCCTGCAAAGTGACACAGAATCAAGGAGATTAGTGATAATAACAATAAAAATCATGGTATAAGGTGACCATAACTATAACAGTCTTCAAGTAACGAATGAGGGGAAATTTCAATAAATGTGGAAGGAGAGTTGACACATCACCTGTTGGCATTTAAATTTTTTCTGATTAGCTACCTTGAAATCTATTTTTTGGCCACAAAAATTCTATTAATTAATCTATTGACATGTATGAAGACTTTTTATAGTTTATACTACATGACACTGTGGATAGAAAATGGAAATACATGAAAATAGATCTCTTCTGTACCATTTTAACAACTAACCTTTTTTTTCCCTCTCTCCAATAAACTCTAGCAGAGCCTTGATCTTTATTAACCATTTTAAGTTCATTTCCAGACATTATTAACGAAATAGTTGTTTTTAAATTTTATTATTAATTTACGTAAAATTATGTTTAGCAACTATGTTTTTATTAAAATTTTTTTTTACTAATAACACTTTCTAATTAAGACGATTAAATATAATATATTAAATCAGCATAATGAGAATATACACTTGAAAGCGTGATTAATTACTAAAAAATACTTTCAATTTAAGTTAAAAAAGCGTAATTACTAAAAATACTTTCATTTTAAAACTTTAACAATAATGTTTTTAATAGATAGCTTAAAAAAAGTAAATTAAACTCTTTTTAGAACCGAGTTTAAAGTTAAAATTAAAAAAAAAAATTTTAATAATCACGTTTTTAAGATAAAACTGAAAGTGCATATTTAATATGTACCCACGCTTTTTAAGTGAATATTTTATTTATTTATAGTATTTAGTTTAAAATACTATATTCGGTCATCTTAATTAGAGGGTGAGTTTAGCAAAAACTTTTTAAAAAATAAATATTTTTACTAATAACGTTACAAAAATTGGAAATTTAAAAACTACTATTTCATTAATGAAGTGCAAAAAAAACCCAAATCCCAAAGTAATAATCCTTCCTTACAGACTTGCAGTTGCTCCTACATCAAGATCGCGTAGCGCAGACTATCGTTAACGATGAGATGATTCATGTCCGACACCCTTACCGACTCACTGGACACCCAAACTCCGTCGGCGCCATTGATGGGAGGGTGAGAAAGGCACGAGAGAAGGGAGAGCGGAGCTCGTACGATGCTGCAAATGGCTGAAAACCCGGTCCAGGCGCCGGACGACCGTCTTCTAAACGTCGGCCGCTCGGCTCCGTCGCCGTCGCCGAACATGGTCTCGTCGGCAACTTTAGGACTCTTCCTCATGTTGTGGAGGTTTTGCTTCATCGCCACCAGGACACCCCACATCGTCTCTTCAAGCAGATGAGAAGGGGATGGCTTGGTTAGAACAGAAGTGGTGGGTTTGGAGCTCGATCACCTTCCAAGTGGGTTGCGAATTTGTGAATTGTGATGATAATAATGATAATAATGGTGGACCGGTGGTGGTGTTGATAGTGCTGGTGCTTGATTGTCACAAAAGGTTTATGGGGTGCTTTTTAAGGGTGAGAGGCAAATTATTGAGTGATTTTTGGAGTATTAAGCAGCGATAATTAGGTGTCACTCGGTACTGGTGATAAATGAATGATTGTTATGTTAATCACTTTTTATTTTTTAATTATTTGATATTTTTTGTTTTTATTAAAAAATTTATCATAATAATTAAGATTAAGTGAGAGTATCATATAAAATTGACACATAGTACTCTGAGTGTTAGGATTGTATACTATAAATTATGATTTTAATTTTAATATTTAATTTTATTTATTAATAAAATTAATTTTTTTATTTTATGATAATCTTAATGAGTAATGTATGTATTTTATTATTTATTTAATATTATGCATGTGTGTCTTTTATTCTACACAATATTTAATAGTGTGTAGAGTTCGACTTACAGACAGAAGGTCAAATTATCGGCTCTTATAGAATATAAATTTTTGATTCACGATCTAAGATAGAATTGGACAAATCATCGGTATGGCTGTAGCACGATATTTTAGTAAATCTGTCTTGATTCCGGACAACGGCAATTGTTCTGACTCATTGTGCTAATATACTTGGTGTGTACTGAACAAGACCATGTTGGGATTATTGATTTTATATTGATTATATAAATTAATTTTTATTCCATGGTTATTATGAGTGTTTATGCTCTTAATTTCAAAATAATTATTATTCATGTATATTTAATATTCGTTATTTTAATTTATTAAAGAGTATGATCTTTTTATGTGTTTATAATCTCGATAGTTGGATGACGATATTAATTATATTATGGATATTAATTATTGACGAAATTCACGTATCAAAATATCGGAATTGATGATACACCCTCTTAAAAAAATTTATAAATTTTGAATGAGCCAAATTCTGCATGTGAATTTTATAATAAGGCAGTCAAATAAATTAAGAGAAGTCTTAAGAATTTTTTTGAATTAAGAATTTTTTTGAAGAATTCGATTAAATATAATAATCAGTAATTTAATTTAATCGACAGGTATATGCAGTCTTAATTAACGTGAAAAAAATAAATAAATATTTAATAAGAGGATCTCGAATACTACAGTTTTGAAAATAAGGCTGGGAGTGCAATTATAATTATTTATTAGAATAAATTATAATTTATCTTTTTATGAAATTATTTCTGAGTTGAGGTAAGATTTCATAATTGGATTAAAAACTCACGTCTTATTTACTCAACATGTTTCTACTGTAGTTTATATATATATTGTTATAAAAAATGATGTCTCAATTAATCATTATTCGTTAGTTAACTTGATGGCTAGGATTTTCACGTTTTTGAATTGAAACCTAAGTTGAGTTAACAAAGGTTTTTGAAGAAGACGAAAAGCGTAGTCTACACTACGATCGAGTTCTACCATTCGAGAATACAGCAAAAGGTTTGTGTTGGAGATTTAACTAGAAGTCAAATCGCTGCGAATTGTTAACTAAAAATTATTACAGCAAATGAAATTAATCCAACAAGATTTCGAAAGGTATGATACTAAACTAACTTTGAGAATATTACCGAGTTTTATTTTTGATTGTTTGATATCGAAAATTTTTAATCTAGAGCCAATTTTGGCGTTTGGCCATCTGGATTATTTTTGACTAAAATCATAAACATAATATTAGGGTTTTGGCAGTTTGCCCCAACATTGAGAGCACAGAATAATTACTCATCTCCCTCTCCGAGTACTATGTGTCGTTATTTAGGTGGTATTCTTGATAAATAAAAATATACGATACACACTAACTGGGAAGATCGAGTAATTACTCTTCTCTGAGTACTATGTGCCATTGTTTAACTGGTATTTTTGATAAATGTGAATATATAATGCACATTAAGGAGGAGTATCAAATAATTACTCTTTTTTGAGTAATACGTATTTTTGTTTAGATGATATTTTTCACAAATAAGAATATGCGATGCACAATAAAGGAGTTATTATTGTCTCTTATTTACCTAATAAAGATAAGTCAATATTATTCTACGCAAAGTATGTTTGCTACATAATGAAATGAGTGCACCACATAAGCAAGCCATAGGATATTTTGAAATTACGAATAAATACTTTTAAGGGAATTTTTCAAAAACTTTTGGTTTTGAAAGTAGGGAATTTTTAAGGGCTTTTTCACTTATGTTTTTTCAAATACTTGTGGGTCCTTCATGGCCAACTTGCCGACAAAGTTCCTAATTGCACCAGCTTTGTTTGTTGGAATATTTGAGCCATCAATTTCACTAGATTTACCATAACACAAGTATAATTTTTATGCTCCTATTGTAATTTTTTTTCTTTTTTGTTTCTTTTCATCAAGAACCATTCAAAAAAGTAAGAGATTTAAGTTAAAAGATGAAAAAAGATTTAAAAAAAAACAAAAAAAAATAGTAAGAAATTTCAAATTTATCCCAAATAACACTACAATAATCTTAAAATATTTAAAATAAATACTATTATAATTATGAATTTTTCCAAAACTTAAGAAGGTCGGCCCATTTGGGTCCAATTATGACTTAGAGAGTTGAACTAAAGTTGCTAAGAGAATCAATACCTGTACGAGAAAGCTCTTTCACAATAAATTCTCCCAATGGTGTTGTTTGGTATTATTTTTTGTTAGAATTAGGCAACCCAAGAGGGAGGG
>JAOTRH010069903.1:0-17955 GCA_034768845.1 Heliamphora exappendiculata | reverse complement strand
CAGACTAACACGAGTCTCAAAAAGGTTTTATCTCATAAAATCTCACATTTTCCATCCTTCAAACTATGCATATCATCTTGACAGATATCATGCCATAGTTAAGGGAAAGATGTAAATAAACAGTAAGCTCGACTCAGATCACACAACTCAGGAGAAAGATAAAATAAAATCCTATGTACCGACTTTGCCATACTGACAAAGGTAACAACTATAGACTCTCGTTCATTACCCTGAACCCACAGGCTTGGTAATGATAAGCTCTATATGGAGTCACGACAACGTACTCAATTTACGACCAGAACCCGAGGGTATAGAGCACCCAACACAACCACTTAATTTACGGGACCTGAGCCCGAGGGTCCAGAGCACCCACACTCAATTTACGGGGACTAACCTGAAGGTACAGAGCACCTACCTGTGCACGTTTTTGGACTTACACCGAGGAGCAATGGAAGCCCAACTCAACCAAACCCACTGTCACAGTACATCTAAGGAGAACATTTAAAAACCACCGTAACTCAACTACGAAAACCCATAAAATAATTTATACAACACATGTATAAAAAGAGATCTAATCCATCAAAATGGAGATCTAAAACCATTTCTAACAAAACGTTTAAAAAGTGATACTCAACCCCGCGGGTTAACTGCACACCTCCAAAATCACGTTTTTCACCGTTTTCACAAAATACCTTGTTTTGAAATCTCTTTTGAAAACCACGGATATCACGTACCCGAAACATGCTTACAATCGAGAAAAAGGCATAATAACCCACTTTTACCCAAAAACCACGATTTAAAACATGTAAACAACATTTCATGCATTTCTACCCGGTGAAAGCAAGTATAACTGCGTATAACACCCTCATAACAGTAGAAGGTCTAGAATCCTACCTCGGAGAGTCAAGAACTCGACGTCTCAAAATTGAACGGCGTCAGAACGAGAATTCGACCGGTTGGATGTGAAGCCCTCGGCCCTGATAGCAAGGATCCGCAAGGGAAACAACAAGAAACCAAGCCTTGGGCCCTCAAATCTAGAGGGAAGGCAGAGAGAATGGAAAGAAAAAGCTTTTTCGAAAACGTCCAACCCTTGGAACACTTATAGGCACGCAAAAAGACCTGTTCAATTGACTGAAGAGGCATCTTCAGTTGAATGAAGCCCCTCGAAAAGCGTGAACCGCCTCCAGTTTAGTCGACTGAACTAAGGAGTTCAGTCGATCGAACTAAGGAATTCAGTCAACCGAACTCCCAAAAACCTGTTCAGTCGATCAAACCTCACAAAAAGGCTACTGGAATTTATGTTTTGGTTTTGGTCTCGATTTTGTGAAGAAAACATGATTTTTGGTCCAACTAAAAGCCAAAAGAGCTCCTACCAAACCCTGAAAAGCATGTAACACATCTATACATGCTTTTCTACAACTTTAAAGATAAACCATGCATTGATGCTGTTCATATACTGGAATAAAAGTGTCACGTATATAAACAACTCAAAAGGTAAGGGTCAGGGTCTCACAAGACACTTGAAAATGCTTCTGTAATCCTTTAAGAATGAAGGCCGCGACCTTTGGTTGTCATGGCCATGAGTATTTTTTCCATATTATTATGGTTGCTATATATTTTCTTCCCGACCGCCATCTTTGCTTCATTTTTGTAACGGTCACAACTTTTTGTTGCCACGGTCGTGAACTTTTGTTTGACCAGTAACTTAGAAACAGTGTTCTAGCCTTTCTATTTCTTCTGTTTGACCTTATGAGTTGCATGTTAGAAATTGAATTGTATAGTATGCCCCTGTAAGAACTTTAGCTTTCTTTTGATAATTAGTTTGATCCTTGATTGCATGTTTTGATTTATTTTGCTTAAACAATAAATGCGAC
The DNA here is from genome assembly GCA_034768845.1 of Heliamphora exappendiculata. NCBI lineage: Eukaryota > Viridiplantae > Streptophyta > Magnoliopsida > Ericales > Sarraceniaceae > Heliamphora > Heliamphora exappendiculata. The sequence goes on along the minus strand of JAOTRH010069903.1, from coordinate 16,081 downwards.
ATGATTAAAAACAAAAACTTAAGTTGCATGACCCTTAGAATTTTTATTACCTTTTAGTTAGAAATTTTCTTCCTGGTTTCCTTTTAATTGAACTCTCTATAACCTCCCATTTTGTATATGCTACCTTTGAAAAATTTAAAAGAAGAACCAATAGTGACAAAGTAGAGACCAACCTCACCGTTGGGCGAAAAAGGTTCCTAACACCTTCCATTTCGTATCTTAGCCCCTAAACCCTCTATTTCTCTTGTTACATTTAAATGATATGTGGCATACTTTTTGTTCTTCTTGATTTTTCTAAAAAATTAAGTGGCGACTCTTTTTTCTACATGTGTTCATGTATCTTCGATCTTCATTTTAAAAGGTGTGTTTTTCTAAAATGATGGATATTCAACACATCATTTTTCGAACCCACTCGAAGACGCCTACAGTTTTTCTGGCGACTTTGCTAGGGATTGATTTTGAAAAAAATCATGAGAGGGCTCAACTTGAAATATCATTGGTTCTTGTTGTAAATTTTTTATTAGTATTCGCATTTGTATTGTACATATTTGTATGCTTAATTCTCAAAACTCCCGCTTTGCCTAACCGTTACCTTGGTTAGTTTACTATCTCGAGGCTATATCGGGAAAGTCAGCAAGCTTTCTTGCCAAATGCTCTCATAGATACGGATAAAAAGTTATTGCGTACCGTTTGACCATTCCTCGCACCATTACAGGGCATGTGAGATATATTCTTGATTCTATTCAAAAAGTATACTCAGTGCAAACCTACCAGCCTTCTCCTATTGCATATAGCTTCTTAGACCCCTTTCTTTTAGGATCAACAAATCTTATAGGTTTATGTAATTTTTCTTTTTATGAATGCTTTTGTATAGTTAGCCCCCTTTGTAGGATAGTTTTCGTCTTCTTATCTTTTTATCGAACACGGGTTATTTCGAGTTTAGACCCCGGTTGATGAGTTCCCCGGTTTATACTAGTCTTTTCAGGTTAGGCAACTGAGATTATAACTTCGTGCCAAGAAGGGCCTATATGCACTTGGGCCCGATCTTTGAGAGGAAGAGTTGTAATGGTAGAGTAGTTTGGTTCATCAATGGCAAACTCAAAATTGACCATGGCTGATATGATGAGGGTGATCATGAATGTGCAATGGACAGTAGAGGGAGTTAGTACTGCTGTAAACAATTAGGTTATAACTCAAACCCAGAGTTAGGCACAAATTCAAGCTTTGTAGACATGGGTAGTGAACCCTAATGTAGTTCCCCAGAATGAGAAAGAAGATGGGGTAGGAGATAACATCTTGGATGATAACTTAGTACCCGAAGGAGCCCAACCGGCAGCGGTACCGCCTATGCTACTGGGAACCTCTAAAGTTTTAGCCACCAAGGAGTTAATATTGTCTGATAAGATTGAAAAATTGGAGAAGGTTTTGAGGAAAGCTCAAGGAGTCGAGGATTGCATGCTAGATGTGGAGGGCCTTTGTCTATTCCCCGATGCAAAACTCCCTAATAAGTTTAAGATGCCTGATATAGAGAAGTTCAATGGAACAAGGGATCTAAGAATTCATCTAAGAATGTATGTGGAAACTGTGTCACCTATGGGGATTAGTGATCAACTAAAGGCCTAACTTTTCCAATTATCTTTGTCGGGAGCTGCCCAAAAATGGTTTCTATTGTTGGATGCTACAAAGATAAGAACATGGAAAGATATTGCTACTACATTCGTCAACTAGTGCAATTATAATATTCAGCTCGACATCACAACTCGGGAACTCGAGACTATTAGACAGGTTGTTAAGGAATCTTTTCTTGGTTTCTGACCCGCTTGAGAGCCAAGGCAACAAATATTATAAATAGGCCCATCGAGAAGGAACAAGTAAGGATGGTGGTGAAGAACCTACAATTGCAGTTTTAGAAGTATTTAATCACACAGCCTTTAATGACATTTGAGTAGGTTTTCGACGTTGAAATATAGATAAAGGATGCTTTGTAGTTTGGCGATATTGAGATGGGGAATTCAAGCTAGAGGACAATAGGGAAGCCTTATGGCAATAACCCTTATAATTCTACCAATTCGGTGAGCCAGGGCTACGAAGTGAACCTGTTAAACTTGAATCCGAGCTAGCCCAATTCAACTCCCTAGCCTACCAATCAAAACCAGCCTCGTAACTAGAAGAGAACCTTTACCGAGCTTACTGTTCCTTTGTCTTCTATTTTGAGCCGCCTGATCGAAAGGGATCTCTTGAAACCATTGGAGGTGACCCCACCCCCAAATCCATTGCCACCCAGATATAATCTGACCCAGTATTGTGCATTTCACCAGGGGCATGTTCATTTGACCAATAATTGTATGAGGGTTCGACATGAAATTCAGGGTTTGATAGACAACAAGGTGATTCTCCCACCTACCGTTGCTTAAAAGCCGAATGCCACCACCAATCCTTCGCCAAACCACTCAGCTCTGCAAAATGTCAATGCTATTGAAGAAGAAATGGACATCTTTAACCCCCACAAAGTTCATAATTTCAGTGAATGAGCCAAAGCCTACTGTAGGTCTGTCGTCCGATTATAACATGTTATTAATTAATAACTTTGTCGAAGAGTTAATGGACGATGACTTTGATGAATTTTCAATATTTATTATCTACGAGGAAGATGACTTTCCCACCTTGAACAATGAAGATGCGGAGGTTAGAGGTTTTTGGGAGGAATTGGAATACCTCGAAGCTCTTGAAGAATTGGAGGAAGCCGGAATAGAGATTAAATGGTACGTTCCAACTACTTCGAGTAATGATGCAGCATGGTATGATAAGGCTGTACTGAGTTCAAAGATAGACGATTCAAAAACGATGGCATTAGTAATAAGAGAATCGTCAAAAGAAAAGAGGATCGATGATAACGAGATTTGACAAGATGAGAAAGTACCAATCAATAGAGAACAAATCGAGACAAAAGAAATGCAATAAGGAAAAGAGAAAAGTTTGCCTCAAGTAAACCTCTTGGGTACTGCGGGTTCTGCATTTGATCCTTTAATTTACATCGTTCCATTTCTCGAAGGCATTAGTAACTAGAGAATCGTTAAAAGAAAAGAGGATTGATGATAATGGGATCTGACAAGATGAGAAAGTACAAATTAGTGGAGAACGAACCGAGATGAAAGAAAGGCAATAAAGAAAAGGGAAAAGTTTGCCTCAAGTAAACCACTTGGGTACTACGGGTTCTGCATTTGATACAATAATTTGTTGGAGGTAATACTGCCAATATAATTGTTTTTGTAAAATAATTTTCGGTAAAAATTAACTGGACGGGCAAACCTCGAAACGGGCTCCAGATAAAAATTTTGACGTCGAACAATCAAAAATAAATCCGTGCAACCAAAGTTAATTTAGATGAATACCTCTTGTCAATCTAATCTTCAACTACGACTTGATTCCAAGTTGAAGCTCCAGTCAGATCTTTTACTGTATTTTTTTATGCGATCCTCGAACGTAGTGTGGGCTACGATCCTCCGAGAACTTATACTGGCAGAACCCTGATATATTTAAGTCTTTGAAAGACAAAAATAATATCTCAATGATAATGATATATGGACTATCTAATGATGATGTATTAATCTCAAACTGGTTCAGCCTACCCGCGTATATATAGGACTACAGCAGGGACCTAGGAAGTAATTATGAGTAAGACTTCCACGGAACATAAACACCTACCAGCGGTTTCTACAATTAAAGAAAGACGCATAGCAGTATCTGCAATTATGGAAAACCAACAGCGATTTCTGTAATTTTTATAAACTACTAAATTATAGTTCACACCACTAAAAAACTATAATTGCACTCTGGCCCATAATCTCAAGACCTTCTTGCATTGAGCTCATTTTATTAAATGCTTACCATTTCTCCCCACGTTAAGATTTTCGATACCGGGTAATTAAATTTAATTACTAACAATTTAATATAATCGGTATCTTGATATTCTTTAAGCCCTTTCGCTTAATTTATTTGACCGCCGTATAATTAAATCCACCTGCAGAGTTTGGCCCGGTCAAAACTTATAAGCATCCTTAAGGGAGTATCGTCAATCTCGATCATTCGGGATGTGGACTCCGTCAATAATTAATATTTTTCATATAAATAATACCGCTATCCACCTCGCCGGAAATATAGACCCATATAAGATTGCACCCTCTAATGAATTAAAACAACGAATATTAAATATATGCAAATCAATAATTATTTCAGGATTAAGAGGATAAGCACTATTCATAATAATCTTGGGGTGTGAATTAATTTATATAGTCAGTAGTCAGTACTAAATTAATTACCCCAAATGTCCCGTTCAATACACGCAAAGAGTATTAGCACAGAGAGTCGGAACAATAGACGACGCTATTATCTGTTCTCTGTAACCAAGGCAGGCCTACTAAAACTCTGTGCCACAGTCGTACCGATGGTATCTCTATTTCCATCTAAAATGTGAACATAAAACTTATATTATACAAGAACCTAAAATCTGGTCTTCTGTGTGTAAGCCGTACTCTACACACCAGATTAAATACTATACATAATATTAGACATCCATTTATAACAAAGAAATGATATGCATACTTTGCTCATAAAGATTCTCATAAAATGAAAAACTAATTTTATTTAAATAAAATTAAATACTAAAAATATAGTTTTCAGTATACCAACCCTAACAATCACCACTTATACTCAAAATCATGCTGCCATACATCTGATTCCTATGTCCTCTACAAGACTATCAAAAGTCTTAGCCGGTAAGCTCTTTGTAAGAGGATCTGCAAGGTTGTCTTCTGATGCAATCTTGGTCATAGCAATATCACCTCTCTGTATAATTTATCATATCAGGTGAAACTTACGCTCAATGTGCTCGCCTTTCTTATGGACTCTTGGCTCCTTCGAGTTTGCAACCGCTCCGCTATTGTCACAGTAAAAGTGTAATAGCCGACTGAATTGAAGGCACCACATTTAGGTCTAACAGGAAGTTCTTGAGCCAAATGGCCTCTTTGGCTGCTTCAGAAGCTACCACATACTTGGCCTCCATAGTAGAATCAACAAAGCAGGACTGCTTGATACTCCTCCAACTTATAGCTCCACCTCCAAAGGTAAACACATCCTGAGGTAGACTTACGGAAATTCCTATTAGACTGAAAATCTGAGTCTGTGTACCCCAAAGATACTAGACTATCTGCCTGATAAACCAACATATAATCCTTTATTCTTTTTAGGTACTTGATTATATTCTTTACCGCAGTCCAATGCACCTGCCCTGGGTTTGACTGATATCTGCTAACCATTCCAACGAAAAAGTAAATGTCAAGTCTAGTGCAAAGCATAGTATACACGAGACTTCCTACTGCCGAAGCATAAGGAACCGCCTTCATCTTCTTTATCTCATCAAGTGTCATAGGACACTAATCCTTGAATAGAGTGATTCCATGCCTGAAAGGGAGAAACCCTTTCTTAGAATACTGCATGCTAAAACGAGTAAGGATATCATCGATATAATTTTCTTGTGATAAGCCCAACATCCTTTGTTTATGATCTCACATATGCTTGATCCCAAGGATGTAACTGGCTTCTCCCAAGTCTTTCATATCGAACAACCAAGATAACCATACTTTAACCGTAGATAATGCCCCCACATCATTTCCGATGAGCAAAATATCGTCTACATAAAGTACTAGAAAGATCACCACGCTTTCGTCACGCTTCTTGTACACACAGGACTCATCCGGACTTTGATCAAAACCATAAGATTTAATGGCTTGATCAAACCGAGTGTTCTAAGACCTTGATGCCTGCTTAAGTCCATAAATGGATCTGTTAAGCTTACACAACATATGTTCCTGGGCCTTTGCAATGAATCTGTCTGTCTGTATCATATAGATACACTAGTCAAGACTTCCGTTAAGGAAAACTGTCTTGACGTCCATTTGCTAGATTTCATAATCGAAATGTGCGGCAATGGATAAGCGAATCCTGATAGACTTAAGCATGGCTACCAGCGAAAAAGTTTCCTCATAGTCGATTCCTTCTTTCTGAGTGAACCCTTTAGCAACAAGCCAAGCTTTGAAGCTTTCAACCTTCCCATCTACTCCTCTCTTCCGCTTGTAGATTCACTTGCATCTAATGGATTTTATCCCTTCGGGTGGCTCTACAAGTTTCTAGACCTGATTAGAATACATAGATTCCATCTCTGAATTCATAGTCCTTTGCCAAAGATCTGCATCTTTGTCTTGTAGTGCTTCATTGTAGTTACAGGGCTCTGTATTTAGTTCTGCCAGGTTCCTGTCCGAAGACTCTCCCAAGAATATATACCGGTCAGGTTGATGAAGAACCCTCCCACTACGACGAGGAACTACATGTGTCTATGTACTAGCAGTAACAGGTTGTGCATAATCTAAACCCTGTGCATCAGCACCCTGTTCTTGAATTGCACCTGTCTCGATAATCCTCCCACTACGACAAGGTAATGGAATATCAGTGACTTGTGGTTCCTCTTCCGTTCTACTGGCATTTTCTCTCAGTTCTTCGAGAATAATTTTGCTATTGGGTCTGTGGTCCATAATATAATTCTCTTCTAAGAATCGGGCATTGGTGCTAACAATGACCTTCTGATCCATAGGATTATAAAATAGACCACCTTTCGTTCCCCTAGGATACTCCACAAAGAAATAGACTTCTGTCCTCGGTTCCAACTTACTCGCGTTCCCTTTCAGCACATGTGTTGGACACCCCCAAATTCGAATGTGTTTTAGACTAGGCTTACGCCCGGTCCACAATTCTGTTGGAGTAGAAGGTACTAACTTAGAAGGTACCGAGTTCAGAATGTAAGCCGCTGTCTCTAAAGCGAGTCCCCAAAACGAACGTGGTAAACCTGAATCACTCATCATTGACCTTACCATTTCCATAAAAGTCATATTCCTTCTTTCTGCTACACCATTCTGCTAAGGAGTGCCTGATGCAGTCAACTGGGATGTAATCCCCCTGATGACAGGTAGTCCTTAAACTCTCCAAAGAGGTATTTTTCACCACAGTCGGATCGTAGTGGTTTGATACTTTTACAAAGATAGTTCTCCACCTCCACCTTAAATTTTTTGAATTTCTCAAAGCATTCAGAATTACGGTGTATCAGATAAATGTATCCATACCTTGAGTAGTCATAAATGAAATTGACGAAGTACTCAAAGCCACCTCTAGCCCAGATTATCATAGGACCACACACATCAGAATGAACCAGCTCTAATGGTTTTTTAGCTCTATAACCTTTGGCCGAAAATGACATCTTGGTCATCTTACCCTCTAAGCAAGATTCACATACTCGAAGTGACTCAACTTTCAATGAACTCAAAGGTCCATCTGCTACCAGTCTGTTTATCGTTTTTAGATTAATATGACCCAAGCGTAAGTGCCAAAGAAACGTTTGGTTCATTAAAGAAGGAAACTTTCTCTTATACGATAAATTAGATGTGTTATTCATTTTAGTTAGTTGCAGTGTACGAGAGATTAGAGTAATAATATAAAGATTATTAACCAATGTACCAAAACAGATAACCCATTTATTATCCTTAATAACCACAGTTTTATTAAAATAAACAAAATATCTCTCTTTAGCCAATCTAGAAACGAAAACTAAGTTCCTTCTAATGGCAGGTACATAAAGACGATCTCTCAATATTAAAACCCGACCTCTACCAAAACTAAGAGTGATATCTTTTACTACAACTGCTGTTACCTTTGTATTATTGCCCATATGCAGGTAAATCTCCCCATTACTAAATTATCGGGTTTTCTAGAACCCCTGCAAGGAATTGTAGACATGATTAGTAGCTCCCGTTTCTACACACCAGGTACCGGTAGATGGCACTGCTAAACATGTTTCTACAACCAGTGAACAAAAATTACCGTGCTTGTTCTGCCTCCTGAGACATACTCGACATATTTTTTTTCCAGTGCCGGGTCTGGTTGTAGTGAAAACATCTGCCTTTCGACTTTTTCACACCAGTCTGTGGCCCACTAATTATCTTAAAAAATGTGTCTTCCTGTTTTTGAACCTTTTTTTTCTTCATACCTTTCGGCTCCGAGGAAGAACCTTTTTCTGAAATAGACACATTTTTTTGATTTTGAAGGATTACCATTTGTAATTAAAGCTATATATCCAAGTTACATTTTCAGTCAACATAATTTGGTCCCGTAAATTTATTTTCTTTGAGTATTGAAAGTAGTGGGTTGAAATCTATTTTAATCCCAAAAATCACTTAATTAGAAAACCATTAATTATTATGAGCAAAACTTTAAATTTTTTTTAATTTGGTTCCCTCTACCATTTTAAAATTAATTCGCCAGTAGCCTGATAACCTGAGAATAGCATGCCACGATTGGTGGACGTCAACTATTCTTCATAAGACCTGACATGCCAATTTTTTTAATTTTACTATCTAAGCAACTGACCATGCCAAGTAAAATTAAATAGCTGACATAGTTTTGGTCCAATATATAATAACAGTGACTCAGATTGAGAGAATACTATTATATACAGCTAAGTGTTAACCATGACCTAATTCCAAATTAATCGCTTCGTAATGAACTCTTCAGATGGAGAAGTGATCCACACTAACAACTATCCAGAATTATCACTAAAGAAGGTATGTACTGGCGATACCGCAATTAATTTGTCCGATGGGGAGGAAGGCCTTACTACCAACACGCAGGGTTTAATTGCATTACCTACAAACTAATGATGGAGATTGCGGGATTTATCTCTGAATAAATTTTCTCTCCCATGTAGATTTTTAAAATATTTTTTAGGGTTATCAAAATTCATTTAATTAAGATAAATTTATTAATTTCGAAAGTCACACAATCTGAAAGAATCAAACATATTTTTGTATACACGATTCTAAAGATTCTGATTTATCAAACTATCTTTTCGTGTTTAAATGCGTAACAAATAAAATTTAATAAATGCACAGTTTGCTTCCAGTTTTTCAGCTAAGGTAGTGATTAAATGCATTTATTTATTTTATTTTTTGTTTCACATTTTTTAAAAAATAATAATTTATTTTGATTAAATATTTTTTCATTTAATTCATTCAAAATCCAAAATTAATTCCTACGTTTTTCCAAGATATCTTATTCAAAAAAAATATATTAAACGTGATATTTTGTAAAAATAAAATATCTAAAAAATGTTCATTTAATTAAAAGTAATTAATTAAAAAAAATTATTTTATTTTTCATTACAAAATATTTTAATTAAAATCGAATTATTGAATTAATTAAATTAACATGATGAATAAAACCAATATATATCATCCACGCAGTTAAAATATAAAAATAAATTAATTACAAGATAAATATAAATTCTAATTTTATGATTCGATTGAAACTCTAAAGAGTTTCAGTATCCTGTTAAGATAACCTTCCAGGGTCCAATCTTTATCAACAATTTAAAACCAACCAAAATAGTTGCTTGCTACATAAAACTGCTTGTATCCTGATTGGTTTAAGATACATGTGCTGGCCTGGGTTTGGGCCAGCATCCTGTCGTGGGAGAGGCCCGGGTTTGGGTCGAGTCACAGTTGACTTGTGGCGCTTGGCGCTGTACCATTTAAGGAAATAAAGTTGCGCCTTCACCACTATCTGCGGGTTTTGGTGAGATGGTAAGCGCTTGATCCACAATTGGTATCAGAGCGAGGTCTCAAGTTCGATTCCCCATCGTGGAAGGCCATGTGTCCTGCGGGTTGTGCGGCAGGTGCTGGGGGGGAGGATTGTTGGCCTGGGTTTGGGCTAGCATCCTGCCGTGATGGAGGCCCAAGTTTGGGTTGAGTCACAGTCGACTTGTGGCGCTTGGCGTTGTACCCTTTAAGTAAATAAAGTTGCGCCTTCACCATCACCTGCAGGTTTTGGTGAGATGGTAAGCGCTTGATCCACAACATGGAAACCTAAATTGCTTGCTATGCTGGAATTTTGGAATTTGCGCTTGAAATGGTTTGGGACACGATTTTCTTTTAAATTGAAAACCAGCCACTACTTGGGATGGAAGCTTGCGGTTTAGGCGCTGCTCCGCTATTGCGCCTGATGCAAAATCGGCGCCAGGGAGAACCTCTTTTTTCGTTTGGAGAAAACTGCTATAGCTAGGTGTTGTTTGGGACAAAAAGAAAAAACTTTTGTTGTGCAAATCTGGCGCCCACTATTGCGGTGTTGGGTGCTGCGGTTTTGGAGATTGCTCCAGTTTGCTTGGATTTAAAAAAAACACAGAATCAGTGTTTCGGAATATGCGCCTCTTGCTCCTTTTTTTTCTTCTTTTTTGAAAAACATGAAGCAATACCGGCGCCCACTGTAGAAACCGGCTACTGTTTTGATGTGCTTGTTGCTTCTTCAAGCTTTTGTTCCGCCACATCCCTTGGAAAAACAACATTTTCCTTTTCCTTCTTCATATATTTTGTTTTATTTAACTAGAAAAAAAATTTTGGAGAGAAAAAAAATATTACAAAGCAATAAAAAAACTTTTTTGCGGCTAAAACCACCGGAACCACTGTCGGTTACTGCCGCCAACCAATGCCGTTTATTCCATAACTGTTCTTATTTTTTTTTCTAATAAACTAGAAAAAAAAAACTTAAAAAATATTTAAAAAAATTACAACAAAACCTATGTCCCGTAGGCTCACATCCGATCTATAAAATTTAATTTATCACAGTTAACCCCCGTGACTAAAAAATTAATTAAATCATCATCAATGCATTTAATCAAACATGAAAATAATAGATGACTATAAAATCGGAATTAGAACGCCTACAAAATAAAGTTAGCAACAGTTTTAAATCGAACCGGCCCCGAAAATCGTAAACAAAATTCAAAACGGTCCTGATACCAATTTGTTAGAAACTGTTGGAGGCAATACTACCAAGATCATTATTTTTATAAAACAATTTTTGATAAAAAAATTAACTGGATGGGCAAACACCGAAACGGGCTCTAGATAAAACTTTTGACGAAAAATGATAAAAATAAAACCCGTGCAACCAAAGTTAATTTAGAAGAATACCTCTTATAGATCAAATCTTCAACTACAACTTGATTCTGAATTGAGGCTCCTATCAGATCTTCTACTGTATTTTCTTATGCGATCCTCAAACGTAGTCTGGGATACGATCTTCCGAGAACTTGTACCGGCAGAACCCCGATATATTTTTCAGTCTTGAAAGATAAAAATAATATATCAAGAATGATATGAAAATCAAATCTCAACTGGGTCAGCCAACCCGCATATATATAGGGCTACAGCTAGGACCTGTGGAGTAATTATAAGTAAAACTTCAAGTGAATACAAATACCGACGGGTAGTTTCTGCAATTATGGAAAGTCGTAGCAGTTTCTGCAATTTCAATAAAATACTGAATTACAGTTCACACCACTAAAGAACTATAATTGCACTCTGACCTATAATTTCAAAACCTTCTTGCATTGAGCTCCTATTATTAATGCTTACCATTTCCTCCCACGTTAATATTCTTAATACCCGCCAATTAAATTTAATTACTGACAATTTAATTTAATCGGCATCTTGATATTCCTGAAGTCCTTTCGCTTAATTTATTTGATCGCTGGATAATTAAATTCACCTACAGGGTTTGGCCTGGTCAAAACTTATAAGCATCCTTAAGGGGGTATTGTCAATCCCGATCATTTAGGACGTGGCTTCCGTCAATAATTAATATTTTCCATATAAATAATACTACTATCAAACTCACCGAGAATATAGACCCATATAAGATCGCACCCTCTTATAAATCAAAACAACAAATATTAAATATACGCAAATCAATAATTATTTTCGGATTAAGAGGATAAGCACTATTCATAATAATCTTGGGATGTGAATTAATTTATATAGCCAGTAGTCAGTACTAAATTAATTACTCCAAATATCCCGTTCAATACACACAAAGTGTACTGACACAAAGAGTCGGAATAATAGACGATACTATTATCTATTCCCCGTAACCAGGACATGCCTACTAAAATTCTGTGCCACAGTCGTACCGATAGTATGCCCATTTCCATCTAAACTGTGCACATAAAACTTATATTCTGCAAGAAACTAAAATCTAGTCTTCTGTATGTAAGCCGTACCCTACATACCAGATTAATTACTATACAAAATATCGGACATCTATGCATAACAAATAAATGATATACATACATTGCTCATAAAGATTCTCATAAATTTAAAAACTAATTTTATAAAAAATAAAATTAAATACTAAACATGATTTTCAGTATACCAACCCTAACAATCTCCCACTTATACTCAAAATTATGCTGCTATACATCTAACTCCCATGCCATCTATATCACTATCAAAAGTCCCAACCGATAAGCTCTTTGTAAAAGATCTGCAAGCTTGTCTCCTAATGCAAGTACTATGTCTAACTAAAAATATGAATTTGTGTACCCTAAAGGTACTAGACTGTCTGCCTAGTAAACTAACATATAATCTTTAGTCCTTTTTAGGTACACGATTATATATTCATTACTGCAATCCAATGTTCCTGCCTTAGGTTAGACTGATATCTGCTAACCATGCCAACGGCAAAGCAGATGTCGGGTCTACTGCAAAGTATAGCATACATGAGGCTTCCTACTACCGAAGCATAAGGAACTGCCTTCATCTTCTATATCTCATCAAGTGTCTTAGAATACTGATCCTTAGATAGAATGATTCCATGCCTGAAAGGGAGAAATCCTTTCTTGAAATCCTGCATGCTAAAATGAGGAAGGATATCATCAATATACGTTGTTTGTGATAAGCCCAATATTCTTTATTTTCGATCTCGCATAAGCTTGATCCCAAGGATGTAACTGGCTTCTCTAAGTCCTTCATATCGAACTGCCAAGATAACCATACTTTAACCGTAGATAATACCCCCACATCATTTTTGATGAGCAAGATATCGTCTACATAAAGTACTGGAAAGATCACCACGCTTTCGTCACGCTTCTTGTACACACAGGACTCATTCGGACTTTGATCAAAATTATAAGACTTTATAGCTTGATCAAACTGAGTGTTCCAAGACCTCGATACCTGCTTAAGTCCATAAATGGATCTCTTAAGCATACACAACATGTGCTTCTAGCCCATTGCAATGAATTTGTCTGGTTGTATCATATAGATACACTCGTTAAGACTTCTGTTAAAGGAATCTGTCTTGACATCCATTTGCCAGATTTCGTAATCAAAATGTGCGACAATGGATAAGAAAATCTTGATAGACTTAGCCATGGCTATCGGCAAAAAAGTTTTCTCATACTCAATCCCTTCTTTTTGAGTGAGCCTTTTAGCAACAAGCCTAGCTTTGAAGGTTTTAACCTTCCCGTCTACTCCTCTCTTCCTCTTGTAGATCCACTTGCATCCAATGAATTTTATCTCTTCGGGTGGCTCTACAAGTTTCCAGACTTGATTGGAATACATAGATTCCATCTCTGAAGTCATAGTCTTTTGCCAAAGATCTACATCTTTATCTTGTAGTGCTTCATTATAGCTATAGGGTTCGGTATCTAGTTCTGTCGGGATCTTGTCATAAGACTCTCCCAAGAACATATACCGGTCAGGTTGATAAAAAACCCTCCCAACTACGACGAGGCACAACCTGTGTCTGTGTACTAGCAGTAACAGGCGGTGCATAATCTGAACCCTGTGCATCAGCACCCTATTCTTGATTTGCACCAGTCCCGATAATCCTCCCACTATGATGAGATAATAGAATATCAGTGACTTGTGGTTCTTCTTCCATTCTACTAAAATTTTATCTCAGTTCTTCCAGAACAATTTTGCTATTGGGCTTGTGGTCCATAATATAATCCACTTCTAAGAATTGGGCATTGGTGCTAACAATGACCTTCTGATCATTTGGATTATAAAATAGACCACCTTTCATTCCCCTGGGATACCCCACAAAAAAATAGACTTCTGTCCTCGGTTCTAACTTACCCGCATTCTCTTTCAGCACATGTGCTGGACACCCCCAAATTTGAATGTGTTTCAGACTAGGCTTACGTCTGTTCCACAATTCTGTGGGAGTAGAAGGTACTGACTTAGAAGGTACCAAATTCAGAATGTAAACCACTGTCTCTAAAGCGAGTCCCCAAAACGAATGTGGTAAACTTGAATAACTCATTATTGACCTTACCATTTCCATAAAAGTCCTATTCCATCTTTTTGCTACACCATTCCGCCAAGGAGTGCCAGGTGCAGTCAACTGGGATGTAATCCTCTCTGATGATAAGTAGTTCTTAAACTCTCCGAATAAGTATTTCCCATTACAGTCGGACCGTAGTGATTTGATACTTTTACCTAAACGCTTCTCTGCCTCCGCCCTGAATTCTTTGAATTTCTCAAAGCATTCAGACTTACGATGTATCAGGTAAATGTATCCATACCTTGAGTAGTCATCAATGAAACTGACAAAGTACTCAAAGCCACCTGTAGCCCAGATTATCATAGGACCACACACATCAAAATGAACCAGCTCCAATAGTTTTTTATCTCTATAGCTTTTGGCTGAAATGGGTCTCTTGGTCATCTTACCCTCTAAGTAAGATTCACAGACTGGAAGTGCCTCCACTTCCAGTGAACTCAAAGGTCCATATGCTACCAGTCTGTTTATCCTTTTTAGATTAATATGACCCAGGCGTAAGTGCCAAAGAAACGTTTGGTTTATTAATGAAGAAAACTTTCTCTTATATAGTAAATTAGATGTGTTATTCATTTTAGTTACGTGCAGTGTAGGAGAGATTTGAATAATAATATAAAGATTATCCACCAATGTACCAGAACAGATAATCCGTTTATTATCCTTAATAAATACAGTGTTATTAAAATAAACAAAATATCCATTTTTAGCCAATTCAAAAACGAAAATTAAGTTCCTTCTAATGGTAGATACATAAAAATAATCTCTCAATATTAAAACTCGATCTCTACCAAAACTGAGAGTGACATCTCCTACTGCAACTGCTGTTACATTTGTATTATTGCCCATTTATAGGTAAATCTCCCCATCACTAAGTTGTCGAGTTTCCTGGAATCCCTGTAATGAATTGCAGACATGATTAGTGGCTCCCGTATCTACACACCAGGTACCGGTAGATAACACCGCTAAACATGTTTCCACAACCTAGTGAACAGAAATTATTGTGCTTGTTCTGCCTTTTGAGAAATATTGAACATAGTTTTTTCCAGTGTTGGGTCTGGTTGCAGTGAAAATATATGTCTTTCACTTTTTCACAATAGTCCGTGGCTTACTAACTACCCTGAAAAATGTGTCTCACTGTTTCTGAACATTTTTCTTCTTCATGCCTTTCGACCCCGAGGAAGAACCTTTTTCTGAAACAGACACATTTTCTGGTATTGAAAGAATACAATTTATAGTTAAAGCTACATCCATGATACATTTCTAGTCAATAAAATTTGTCCCGTTAGTCTATTTTCTTTGAGTATTGAAGCGAGTGAGTTGAAATCTATTTTAATCTTGAGAATCAAATAATTAAAAAATCGTTAATTATGATAAGCAAAACTTTGAATTCATTTTAATTTGGTTCTCTCTACCATTTTAAAAATAAATTCGCCAGAAGCCTGGTAACCCGAGAATAGTATGACATGATGGGTGGACATCTACTATCTTTCATAAGACCAGACAGGCCAATTTTTTTTAATTTTACTATCTGGGCAATTGGCCATACCAAGTAAAATTAAATAGCTGATATAGCTTCGGTCCAGCAAATAATAGCAATAACTCAGATGGAGATGATACTATTATATACAGTTAAGTGTTAACCATCACCTAATTTCAAATTAATCGCTTCGCAATGAACCTTTCAGATGGAGAAGCGATTCACACTAACAATTATCCAGAATTATCCCTAAAGGAGGTTTGTACTGGCGATACCGCAATTAATCTGTCTGATGGGGAGGAAGGCCTTACTGCCAACACGCAGGGTTTAATTGCATCGCCTACAAACTGGTGATGGAGACCGCGGGATTTATCTGTGAAT